>JAKUCM010008891.1:0-22646 GCA_023374145.1 Lepidium sativum | reverse complement strand
GAAGATGAGGGACCATTCGGTGATACACCAACTTCTACATTAGTTGTAGAAGGGTCATTTTGCCTTGACTCAACCGCATTATCACTCATGTATGGGCTCCTCAGACATCGAGTCATCTAACTAGTCTTCATCTAGCTGAGCCCTCCCACCTTCAATTTCTGATACATGAACAACACCATATAGTTATTTCATTAAATCCATGTTGCCACTAGTTTATCTTGTCTTTCTAACACCAGACCATTTTTGAAATCAAACCAGAAAAGAAAGAAATCAGAAACCATTTTAACAGCCATATAAGAATCTTGATGACAATCTTCACAAAGAAAAGAACTATTGGATGCTACTGAAAAACATTAATCCAAGAGACACAGAAATAATACCTTACATCGCTCCTCCCACCAATCATCACTCATTTATATGAAACCATTTGAATCATAACCAATACCAATTCTATTATGAGTTAGTTTCTTCACATCATTGTACTGCTTCTTGCAACTAATAAGCTTGGACCCAAATCCATGCATGTCTTCCCCCGTACCTCTCATAGTTATAGGTTATTAGCATCATTCACCAACTGTTTTCTGACATTTCCTTTTGATCTCTCTTCAATTCGTAGTTAAACATAATTACGTGATTGTTCGTCACTCCATATAAGATTCTAATATTCCAAACAACATTCCAATATGCTTGAATTGAAAGCCTTCATAATAATATTAGTGACAATGGAAGATACTTACATCAGTATCAAAGATGTTTGTCATTATTTTCCTACTCTTGAATACAAATTTGTAAAAAAAAATATATTGTTCCAGTACCAGTATCAGAAAACCAAGTCAAACCACACTTACAAAAACTTGATATACACAAAGCATTAATAGGAGATGAAAAGGAGATATTGCTTAGAATCAATAAACCACATCCAAGCAAACTTAGAATCAATAAACCAAAATCACTCTTAATTATCTTAAAAAGCTGATTCTTTGACAATGAGGAAAATCTGAAAACTAAAACAAGCTCAATTAACAATTAGGATCATCAACAATTCCCATGAAATTCAAATTCAAAGGCTCTGTTTTTAAGAAGTGATTTAATCAAAAACCATGTTCCTAAATTGGCATATGAATTTCAAACAAATATAGAAACATACCCAGGACTAGTTCTTCCTAAATATGAACAAAGGGACAAATAAACAAACAAAATATTTTATTAATGTCATTGTATCTGTAAAAGAAAATTAAAAGAGACAATTATAAATACCAAAATCAAGTTGAAAGGAGTGACTAAAGAGGTCTCACCCTGCGTTGATCCTGTTTTGCAGACATTAGTTGGAGAAGCCAAAAAGCGACTAAAGAAGAACGAACAAGAGTATCAACGTACCTGCAACAAGTACAGACAAACTAGACAAACCAGACAAATGACAAAAACCAATATGTGAATCATCATCAAGAGAGAGACTTGTTGTCTAAAGTAAGAAAAACTTTGTGTGAAACGAAAAGATAAGATACAAAAATTTGAGTAAAACTTACAAGTAGAGAGTAGAGAGAGCTTCAAATTCCTAGGAAGAGGCAGAGAAAAGCTCAATTGTTAGGAAGCCATGTCTGTTCCACAAACAAGAAACAGAGACAACCAATATATGAATTACAAGTGTATATGACAACTAAAGTTTCACCAGCCATTCACCTTCAACTTTTATGCTATTCCGTTTTTATTAACACAAGTGAACTCATCTAGACAAAGTGGTGAACTCAACCAATTACAATCATACAGGTGAACTCAACCAATCATACACTTAATTGCCAACTTCAAAATCAAGCTTCAATGAAATTGAAGAAAAGTTAACAGCTAGGACCACGCTCAACGCAACAAGCATGCCAATTGAAACAAAACTCAAAAATATAGACATGGTAAAGAGTAAAAGCGTACCACCACAAGAAAACATCAAACTAAGTAGCAGTGTCTTATCAATGATATATCAACTAACCATCGATGCAATAACATATTGAGCATCACAAATCACTGACCAGTTAAGTATCACAAATCTCCTAAGCCAAGCAAACAAATTGAAACAGCAAGGTAAAAGTAAAGGGAAAGAAAACCACAGCTTGAAGATGAAGCATCATCAGATAAATGAACAATCAAAGAGAATTCACAAGATGATATCCCAATAAACATAAAGCAAGCTTTTTCTTCAACCAAACAAAAACAAGTTTAAATATCTAAAACCCATCTACAACCGGTTGTCTTTCTTCTCTGTGATGAATCAATTCACCACAACAAGGATTCTGCAGGATTTTAACATTAAGAACGAAAACCAAAATGAATGAAGCTCACCAAACAATTATCGATCTAGCTTTGAAATCCAATAGAACCCAGAAAGACACAAAATCAATATATAAAAAAAAACGGAGATTGAGGAAGAGAGAAACCTACGGCTTTATGAAGAGAGAGGAGAAGATGAAGAAGAGAAGAGAACACTGGAATCAGAAGAGAAAGAGGCGACCTGCGACGAGCGGTGACTAGACAACGATAGATGTGATTTTGCGTTTAACTTTTAAAAAAGTAATTAGATCTATTACAAATTTTTAAACTACAGATGAATCCAAATGCACCTTAACAACATAATCTTCGAGAACGTTAGACAACAATGATACATAATCATGATGTGGATCAAAGTATAGTCTTGGAAGTTAACCTAAAAGCCACAAGTAACCTTCCAGAAGCTTCACTTGTGCCGAAAAGGGTGAGCTCTGAAACAAAAGATGCAACAAAATCCTATGAAATTGAATGCATCAATTCTAGTTCTACCCTTTCATGTTTAAATCCCACTCAATTCATTTCTATTTTATTTTACAGAATCGCTTTTTTTGTGTAGTATTCTACCGCATTTAAATCATTATTTCATTGGATATATAACAATCGCTTAAACAAAAAAATCAACAAACACTCGTAGCCCTGGCCATAAGAACCAGACCCGAATACCGAGACAGAATCGAACCAAAATTTTGGTTCCGGCTCCAGTTCGGTTATTCCCTAAAGTAACCATATGGTCGAGTTGTTGTATACCTATTGGTATCGGGTCGGTTTCGGTTCTTACCTGATACCATTTCAGGTACCTGATACCCTTACCCGATACCTTTCACGTTTTTAGACCTTCCGTCTCCTATCTTTAAGTCGACGATATATTTCTTTTCACAAACCATGAAATCACAAACTGAAACTTTACTTTCGAATTCTAAGCCCTTACTCGAATATGAATATCTCTAAAACGTGTTGTCACCTCCGTCGGCGACTTCTAGAAATCAAATCCAGGTAAGGCTTCATCTCAAATCTGATTTCGATTGATAAATTAAGAAGCTTTTGTTGTGTTCTTCAATTAGTCATGTCGATTATACAATTATTAGGATAGTTTTCACTGAATTGATTAGATTATACAACTGTGAGGCTTGATTTTTCTATAGTTACAATTAGTCAATTTTTACGATTAAGGTTTGTAGAAGTTGTTTTGTGCTTAGGATTTTAAAGTTTGTTTCGTGTTTGTAGAAGTAGGTCTGTGGTTAGGTTTCTGCTTTGTCCTCATTTTGGATCTTTAATTTAAGATTTTATGAGTGAAACAAAACGAAGATCGTGTCTCCATTCTGAGAAATTTTCTCCACATCAAGGTGTGCTGCATACGTCTCTCTGTTTGTCATTTATGTCCTTTGTGTTTATGTTTTGTTTCAGACTTTAGTTTCTTTGCAGATCATTGATATATTTATCTCAGTTCAACATGATGCTGTTTTGAGAATATGTGATAAAACTCTCTCTTTTGATACTTTATAATTTAGCTTAGACTGTATTGACTCTTATTACTGCCTGATTGTTCCATTGATTCCTAAACTGGTTATTAGATGTCTTAATGCAAATCAAGTAATAAGCTTGGGTCTGTTTTCTCTTGGTATTGATTGGTGGCTATGTTGGATGCTTTAAGTATCGAACATTTTTCTGATTCATGATCGACAAAACAGACATCTTGATATTGGTTTGTCTTGTTCTGCTCTAGGAATAGGTAGGTAGTGAGAGTTATGTATATGGTGTACCAATATCGGAAGAACAATCTGAGCCTAAATATTGTTCTCATGTTTGGTCTCTTTTATATTGCCTTAGTCATATATCTCATAGAACTTTGTGTTCACTTATCTATTCAAACTTTCAAAGACTGTAAATTCTCTGCTGTTGCAAAAGTTAATAATCTCGGTACATGACCCTTACTGATTGGAGGTGTCAGTGGCATTGTATGAATAACTCTTTACGTTTGGAGTTTCTTGAAATTCTTATATATTATCTTCTGCTACCTTCTTTTCTGTATATTACAGAGGCCTTTCACTTAATTTTAAAGGTATATTTTTTGTTCAAGTTCCCTTGAAGTTATTAAGAAACAATATATGCATTCTATGTAGGAGTTTCTTGGAACCGGAAATCTTTTCCTTCTCTTTGGGGGCATAGCACGGGTATCACTACTGTTCTGGTGAAACAAATATGTATGGATCAATACTCTGTAAAATAATTAATATGTCTTATAATCTATAAAAGGGCTAAAGCTTTCTTGAGTGTTTGAAGACTAATTGGAATTGTTTTTATTCAGCAAGCATTAAGGTTTCCCAAGCTTTTATGTCGTTAATTTCTTCTCTCTGTCCTGCATAACTCCATTTATCGTCTGTTCCTTATAATTTATAGAAAATTGATAACATATCCATCAGCTCCTATTAACATGCCTGAATGTTCATGAGCTGGACACAGCATATGAACAACACTAGGGAAAGCTCAGTGGTTCACCAATAAAGTCTTGTTCTCATGTTTGGTCTCTTGAGTTTGCTTCTACATTTTTATGATGTTGTCTCTTTTCCTCTGCAGCAAACAGATCTCATCAGAGACGAAAGAACGCGTCTTCAACAAACATACATAAAGTGCATTATACATTCATACATACATTCATTCATACATCAAACTCATCACACGCTTTTGTGCATACTTGCTTGCTTCCGTTTGGTCGTTGACGTCTTTATTTGTGGTTCTTCTTTGTTACTTCTCTACTTTCTTCCTTTACATTTTGTGTGTCTTCGTTTGTTTGACTTGCTTGGTTCCATGCTTGGCTTTATGCTTGATTCTCTGTTTGGCTCTATGCTTGATTTGCTTTGGCTCTTTGTTTGTTTCCTTTCTTTGCTTGTTCCATGGCTCTATGCTTTTGTGTTGCTTTCTCTTGATTTACTGTATTTTTTTAATCTTTACTTTGCTTATTTAATTGCATGATTGTCACCTATTTCTTTGATTCTCTTTTGACACTTAACTTGATATGCAGAACATTGATGATATGCGTTTAGAGTTTTGGTAGACATTTTTGAGTTTTTGATCTCTAATACATCACGAGTCACAACCCTAGTATTCTGATTGCCTCTATGTCTCTCTGGTGTTTCTGCAAGATCTAACAACTAGCTTTAAACTTTTTGTAGATGGCATCTTGTGAGTATTCACCAAGTAGAGATGAAGATGATGATGTCAATACGAGTCACAACCATAGGGGTAAAGGGAAACGTAAAGAGGCAAATACTGATGGTAAGGAGTCTCCATCAAAGAAAAAGACAAGGAGTGCTGTATGGGAGCATTACACCAGAATGTGGAAAGCAACTGGATTCTCCAACCTCATATGGCACTTCAAATATGCGCAAACACTTGGAATCTTGTAAGCAGTACAAGGTATGGCAATCTGAACATCAAAAAGTTTTAAATACAACCGGTGATGCTAGTCTAAGATTAGGGAAAATAACTGATAAAGAGTATAAAGATGCATCAAATGAGTTGTTGGTCTGTGCGCAATTGCCTTTAACATTCATAGAGTCTGCTGCTTGGAAGATATTTTGTAGTAAGATGAGATTGCATGTGCCACATTCTCGTAGAACATCAACTAGAGATATTTATGAATTGTATGCGATGAAAAAGGCTGAAATTAGGAAACTACTTGGGGATAATAAACAGAGGCTGTCTTTGGCAACATATATATGGGTAACTCCTAACACTAGGGCTAGCTATCTGGTAATAACAACCCATTATATTGATGCAAGCTGGCAGTTGAAAAAACTTATTCTTGGTTTTCAAAACGTGCATGATCATAGAGGTGTTACAATTTCAAATTGTTTGGTTGATTGCATGGTTGAATGGGGAATCAATATGATCTTTAGCATAACAGTAGATAATGCAACAACTAAATCTACAATTGTAAAGTAGTTTAAAGAACGTTTTTGTTTAGTTGGGAATGATGCAATGGTTTTAGATGGGGATTATTTACATTTGAGGTGTGCTTCACACATTCTGAATTTAGTGGTGAAAGATGGATTATATGAGGTTGATAAAAGCGTAGCTGCAGTTAGAAATAGTATTCAGTATGTTAGATCTTCTAGAAATCGTTGTGATTCTTTCGCAGGACTAGTAGAATCTAGAAAGTTTAGTAGAGGCAGCTTGCCTTTAGACGTATCCACCAGGTGGAATTCAACATACCTAATGCTTAATCAAGCCTTTAAATTCAAGACAACATTTGATAAGATGGACACAAAGGATATGATTTATGAAGCATATTTTCTTAAAACTTTTGATGGGAAAAAAAGTGAAGGACCACCTGTAGCTAGTGATTGGGAAGTTGTATCATCTATGCTAAAAGTTTTGGGGCTATTTTATAATGCTATGTTAGTCTTTTCTGCATCTACATCTGTTTACTCTCACAAGTGTTACAATGAGATTGTGACGATTGAAAATAATCTCCAAACTTATTCTACAAGTCTGAATTTAGCTTTGAAGAGTTGAGCACATGCTATGATTGAAAATATAGCTAAGTACTGGAATCCTTTTGGAGAAATGAACTTGATGCTGATTGTTGCTACTCTTTTTGGATCCGATTAAAAAAATGAATTTTCCTGAGATATGTTTTGAGAAATTGTATGGTAAAGAAGGTGTGTGGATGCTAGTCGACTTAACAATTCGATTATGGATCTATTGAAGAGGCTGTTTGATGAATATAGCAGTCGAATGGGGACAACTGCTGCAGTAAGTAGTACTAATTCATCTCAATCACAGACACTAATACATCTCAAAATCATATTGGAAGTGATAATGTGGAGAGTGTTGATCTGGAAACTGAGCTAGGGTATGAGAGGATGAATAATTTGTATAGTGAGCTAGTTTTAGAGATATGTTTCCAAGATCCTAGCACATAATTAGAGCTGTATTTGAAGGAACTTGTAGAGAATCCGAAGGTGATGACTGGAACACAATATAATTTGTTGTCTTGGTGAAAAAAGAATGCTCCAAAGTACCCAGTTCTCGCTGCAATTGCCAAAGATATTCTTGCAATGCAAATATCTTTTGTGGCTTCAAAATCATCATTTAGTACAAGTGGAAGGATCTTAAATCCATCAAGAAGTTGCCTAACACACTACACATTAAAAGTGTTGATATGTGTTAAGCAATGGCTTAAATGTGAGATTAAGTTCAGTGAGAAAAAAGTCATTATGATTCAAGAGTTGTTATCAGATCATGAGTTATAAGATGACTTTATGATAGGTAATTATATTGATTTGTTGTCGATTACTTCTATACTTTTTTTATTTGCTAGAGTTCAATGATCATGAAGAACATGATTGCTGTAAGATTCTGTTCTTAGAGGTGATATAAGGTTTTGTTTTCAAAGAACATTTCAAAAACATACTTGATTTATGGTTGTAATCATCTTCATCTTTATTATTTGTTTTACACATAAGCTATTTAAGTTTTTTTTTCCGCGTAAAATATTATTTCAAATAATTTGTGTAAATAACCAGAACGGAAACCGAACCAACTCGAAACCGGTCCCAAACCAAAGTACTTATGATATTGCAATGCATATTATGTTTCAGATACCTAACCGATCCGGAACCGAATCCAAACCGAACTAAATAGGTACCAAAAAAAATATAAAAATACAATACCCAAAAAAACCCGAACCGAACAGTTCCTACCCGAAACCGAACCATATACCCAAATACCCAGGGCTAAGCATTCATATTAAACGACACAATTAACCTAAATTATTGTCTTTTTTTAAAGTTTGATGGTTATCCATAAAAAACAACACAAAGTAGAAACTCGATAAAAGATTCAATTGCAAAACTAAGGAAACATTGCAACAACCCCAAAGAGAAAAAAACTGAAAATGCAAATTTAGTGAAAAATTCATGACTTTAGGTGCTCATCGCCTCTCCATCATTTGATGATTCTTTCTGCACATATCCACCAATATAATATTAGTTATCTATCTGTTTACTTTCTATATGAAAAAAGAAATACTTACACTTAGTTTTGCAAACATGTTGCCATAAAACTTGGCCTCCTTTTTGTTAAATTCCTTCATTTTCTCCTTCAACCGTCTTTGCTCCAATTTCACTTCCCTATCATGTGAAAAAGATAAAAACATCTGCTTAGTATATGAAGAAGACATGACAAAGATACTGTGGTCTGGATTGAAAATACCAAAGCCAAAAACAAGAGTAAGAGACAAAACCTGTTGTTGGGATCAATTTCGAGGGCTTTCTTGACATCAAACTCAGCCAAGTCCAGATCAGCCAACTCCATGTACGCTTGTGCTCTTCTGTATAAGGCCTTCACATTGGTGCTTTCTAGTTCTAAGACCTAAATACCACAAGCACGATTTCAGCAACGCTTTGAAACAAAAGGAAAGAATTTTTTAAGTAGTCTTCACCACCGATGTTTTACCTTTGTGCATAGTTTTTCAGCCTGCTTATAATCTTTCAATTTGAGTTTGCAGGCTGCGTCATTGAGATTGCAGGCCACTTTCAATGCTTTTGCTTGCTTCTTCTCTTCCTCACTGAAGGATGAGTCATATTCAATGAATTTTACAGCCTGAGAAGAAACCGAACAATGTAAGACTTAAACTCAAATCAAAATTCATAGACCAACAAGCAGATCATACTATAAACCTTTTCATATCTCTTGGAAGCCAGGGCATATTTGCCAGCTTTGAACTTTGAATTTCCTTCTTCCTTCTTCTTACCAGCTGCTTCTATCTTCTCCTCAGTGTTCATGTCCCACGATTCTCTTTCCTAAAAACCATGTGGCAAAGACATGTTGGAAGCTTAATACTTCCTCACTGGTTGAATAGTGAAGGACATAAGCATCCAAAATCTTTTACTAACCTTGTCAAAAGTCACAAGGTCAACCTCATAATAGACGGTTGAATTTGGCGGCACTGTAGCCAATTCCTGCTGTGATTCATTAGAACCAAAGGCATACTCCGGTTCTATAGTTACCAATGCCACTTCACCCTTCTTCATCTTCATGACAGCTCTGTCCAGACCATCAATCACTTGCTCTGTTTAACAAATGTGTTGCCATGACTATTTCCCTCTGGCACATCGACGGTAAAGTTTACAAGAAAGCTTGGGAAAAAGTAGTTACCTTCATCTGTTTTGAACTCGAAGAGTTCTTCGGTTTCACCATGGCCTTTCTTCATGAATTCAGTACCATCTTGAAGCTTTCCTATCAGTTTCACTGTCAGAAAGAAACAACAAAAGGACCCGTAAATCTTATGAGAAAAGACATGACAAGCGACATACTTTTCACAATTTGAAATGCAAACCTTTCACAACTGCTCCTTCATTTGGACGCTCATATCCTTCCCCTTCCTTCAAGATTTTCTTGATAACTTTTTGGTCATCAGTTACTTCCGAAACTGTTTTCCAAGAAAGTAACTCCAGATTGATCTCAAGCGTCGCATTTGGTGGAACTGCACCCTCACCAGCAGCAGCTGGTTTGCCCTTTTCCCCAAAACCATCTGTTTCATTCATTAAAAGATTGAAATAAGTAATAAGGTAAGAACCATAGTAGGATCAATGACAATATAGGCAAATCATCTTACATTGTGGTTTGACTGTCAGAAGGACCTTTTCTACCTTTTTCATGGTTTTCACAGCCTTCGAAAGTGCAGGACAGAAATGACCTATAACAAAATATATCACAGACTGTCAGAGACCGAGTAGATTATTTGACATTCTCATCATTTATCCGAAGCAAACAGAGTACTGACCATCTTTAACCGTGAACTCTACACCATCAGCTTTGCCAACAACTGTACCATCCTCAAGTTTAGCCACGTAATTAACTACAAAAACATGCACAAAATACCATTAGTGAAACATAACACAAAATTTCCTATAATAGGTCATACGAAAGAAAGACACACACCAAGAACTTCATCAAGATCCTTTGGGGTTTCCCACTTCTCCCCCACAGCAAGAATTTTTTTAAACACACCACCATCTTTGCATATGTCCTTCACACTAGTCCACGTAAGCAACTCCACATCAAATTGAAGCGTGGCATTTGCCGGAATTGTTGGGGGTGAACCAGATTCCCCATATGCTAGCTCCGAAGGGATAGTGAATACAGCGTTTTCACCTTTCTTCATTGTCTTAATACCAATATCCCATCCTTTAATAACCTGACCTGTAAACAAATTTCCAAATGAAGGGCCAAGAAGAGAACAAAGTTACCAGCCACACAACGGCACATATGAGCACTGGTACTCGACTTGGATCTTAACAACAATGACATCAAAAGTCAATAAATCAAGGAGCTCATTATCAAATTCATATATGCCAAATTAGTCTGCCATTAATCTTAAAGTACTTATTTTTAACTGATACACACTATGTAACACACTGATAGTAGTATATAGCTATAATTACTTATCCACAGGATCCCACAAATCCAAGATATCAGATTCACACACCTTGTCCGAGAGTAAATTTGAAAGGCGTTCCTCTGTCGCGACTAGAATCAAACTTCGTCCCATCCAACAAAGTTCCAGTATAATGCACTGCAGAAACAGATCAAGCTTAGCTTCACTTATAAGAAAAAGAAAACTTTAATCGAGATATATATCATAGATAAACACAGATTGACCACGAATTCATACCTTCAACTTCATCGCCATTCTCAGGAGTCTCATAACCTTCACCTTCCTTAACAAGCTTCTTCTTCAAACCTTGCTGGATCTCTTTCTCCTCGCCGACCTTAAGCATCGAAGCTGCGTCACCGAAATCCATATCGTCGTCGTTGTTCATCCCACTAACCGGAGGCATCTCAAAATCTTCATCCATCTTGACTCAATTTGAAAAAACGAAGGAAGCGTGAAGACGAATCACGATAAAAGAGAGATAAAGAAAGAAACTAGGTAGAGTAGCGAGGAAACGGAGATGTGTAATTTATACTAGGTTTTTAGAGTTAACGAAAAACAAAGGGTTCTAGAGAGTTCCTTAAAATCGTTTTATTCCACAAGATGACGGAGTTAACTCACAGAGAGATATTCCCAGAATTATACGCCGTTAAAAAAGTTATGCGTTAACTGACAGAGATGATGTGTTCTACATTCCTCAGTCATATGGCCCAATTTGGAATGTTTGTGGGCTATTTTGAAAGGCCCAAAAATAATCTAGTAGTATGGATCCATTGGTGACAACACTGCCTTAGATTCATTTGTGTACAATAAACCTGATTAAGACATTTTCACAGATCTAGTTTGAAGACACAACAACATTTGGTAAGCGTACTGTAGGCAAATTGCCCATGAGTGACTTAAGTAGTGATAGTAATACTCATAATTAACTAAATTTAATCAATTGGTAGTGTTGGTACCAAGATAATGAGGGCCATTAGAGAATTAGCCACTTAACTTTCACCTGGTTAATGTCGAGCTATTGGAACATTAGTAGTTCGGTGTTCGTAGTCTGTCATTTTACAACTTCTAACAAAACCAGTGGTAAGACTGAAACATGCTAATTGTTCATAAAGATTTGAGATTTTCTAAGCAAAGTATGATTCTAATACATGTTTGGGATTCAAATGAAGACGTTAACATGTTCATTTTATTGAAAAGAAGTTGTGTAATCAAAGCTCCTCCTTCGGTTTTCCTTCGCTAGATGTTTCTCCATTCACAGCAACAAGCTCAGTGTCGAATATCAGTGTCGCCCCACCTGCAATTCACCACACATTCAATTTGCTTTTACATTCAATCACATATTTTCTTATTCTGGACAAATTTAATTCAGCTACTACACTGAAAACGATATCAAACTCATTTCATGGAACATCTAGTCTCCACTGCATACTATATCTAACCCCCTATTTATTGGTTTCGATGCACTGAAGTACACATGCATACTTAATTTATAGCATAAAATGTGCAGCATTTATCATTGGGTGGTCAATTCAGTATTATATGTTCTCTCTAGCGACTAGCCTCATGATCAGATAAGAGGATGGAGCAGATAAGTTTACTAGCCACGTTCAGCCACCAAAAAGAGGATGTTATAATATGGAAATTATATGAAGCAATATGACATAACGTACCTGGGATTTTTGGTGGTGAACCATTATCGCCATAACCAAGTTTTGATGGGATTTTTAGCTTTCTCTTCTCACCTACACAAGCACCCAATAAACCCTGGTCCCATCCTGCAATATTTTTAGATTAGAGTTTACTTTCACAAGATTATAATAAAAGGGGACACAAAATGGAGCTGCTTCGATGCAATAGCAACAAACCTGGGATCACTTGACCAGTTCCAAGTTCAAACTCAATAGGGTCACCTCTCTCAAAACTTGAATCAAAGACAGATCCATCAGTTAACTTTCCCTGCAGTGGAGGACTACTTTAATCGCCAAGCATTTCTATAAGATCAGGTTCATTCTTTAATCTATTCTGAGCTATACAATCTCAACATTCTATTAAATACTAGCGAAATGAATCTTCTATATTTTCAGAAAATTATCATGCCCCTTCTTCTATCTGATGAGTTTAAAACAATATCAAATTCTGAGTGAGCATGCGTATATGCTGCAATCAGAAGGTAGCTCCTCCAGGATTCTTCTGTTGTCCCAATCAGGCAAGTAAGAAAGAACCTTCCAAGATTTGATAAAACTTACCCGATAGTGGACTTTGATTTTATCCCCTTTGTGAGCCTGAATTTCACATTTCTGTGGCTTAAACTGTAAAAAAGGATCACAATGTAAAAACAAGGATTATACTGCAGAAATTTGATTTCATAACCACAAGATCATGGAAATCAAGTCCATTTCCAAACATAACTAATATTCTCTTCTTCTAGTCACACAAAATTAAGATCAAATTCAGTTTCGTCAATAGAATCCTATACAGACTAAGCTCTGATGAGAGACGTGAAAGAGGGTTATTGTTTACCTTGACACCAATCTGCAACTCTGTTACATCACCTGAATTCTTTGCATAAGCTGAAGATCATCATCATAATCACAATCGACGCGAAACATCGAAAGAAAATCAATGGAAATCAGATCGATGGGCCTGATTAAATCTGAATGGAGAACGATACAATAGAAGAAGCTAAAAGAGAAATTTATTTACCTAATGTAAGAACCGAAAGCAAAACCAAAACTCCAGCAGCTTTCATGGCGGAAGCAGGACTCATCTTCACGTTTTCGATCTTCGATCTCTCAGTCACTGAGTATACGGTAGATCTGTTTCAAGGTACTGTTGACGAAGACCAGCTAAAATATTAATGGGCCAACGATATTTATGGGCCTAGCTAATATGCATATATGAACAAGTCGATGAGAATTCGAAATCGCAACCACCTATTTCAAACTGTTTTCTCATTTCTTAAAACTTTCTGTACAATTCTAACCATCGTTATATACAAGTAGAAAATTAAAATTGAAATAGCTAAACCAGTCAATTTAACTTAACCAAAGTAAACCATAAATTCTATTAAGTAAACCACAAACTATATTATCCCCTTTCAAGATGGTGGGGCAGAACAAGGAGTAGAGTACAGGTTATGAACACCCATCTTGCTCATCAAAAACTTGAAAGGGGAAGGATGCAATGCTTTCGTGAATATATCAGCAAGCTGATCGGAACTACGAACATACATAGTCTTAAGCATGCCATCCATGATCTTCTCCCGAACCTTATGGCAATCCCTTTCTATATGTTTAGTACCGGATTTCGAGCAATATGAAGAGCAGCGGTATTATCACAGTAGAGATATGCAGGAAGAGAGAAGGGAACCTGAAGTTCTTGAAGCATTCCTGTCAACCATATCAGCTCCTTGGTCGCCATCGCCATGACACGATATTCTGCCTCTGCCGAGCTCATAGAAACTGTTGGTTGCTTCTTCGATTTCCACGTAACAAGAGAGTCACCAACAAACATGGCATAACCCGTGACTGATTGTCTTGTGTCAAGACAAGCGCCCCAGTCTGAATCAGTATAACCACGGACAGCAAAGTCAGATGAGGTAGAGTAAAATAAACCCTGTCCAACAATACCTTTCAAATAACGAATGACTCTATGTAATGCCTTAAGATGAGGTTCACGAGGAGCTGAAGAAAACTGAGCTAGTCGAGAAACTGCAAAGACTATATCTGGTCGAGTTGTAGTCAAATACTGCAGTTTACCAACCAATTGACGATAAGTCTTGGAATCTTCAAGTAAAACACCATCATCTTTAGATAGAGAATGATTTGGTTCCATAGGAACAATAGACGGTTTGCAGCCAGAGAAGCATGTGAATTTAAGTAAATCAAAAACATATTTGCGCTGGCTAATGGAGATACCTTCAATTGATCGTGCAATCTCAAGACCAAGAAAGAATTTTGGAACACCTAAGTCTCGTAGTTTGAATGCAGCAGAAAATTGACTAGTTAACTCAGCAGCGTCTGTCTCAGTTGTACTCGCAATAAGGATGTCGTCAACATAAACTAACACGACCATAAAATTCCCTGCAGCACATTTGATGAACATAGTATGATCACTATGACATTGTGTAAAACCCAGAGCCGTTAAGGTAGTAGAAAACTTCAAAAACCATTGTCTCGAGGCTTGTTTAAGGCCATAGATGGACTTGTGGAGTTTACAAACAACAGTAGAAGAAAATGATCCCCCCTGAATCTCAGAATAACCAGGCGGTAACTTCATATATATCTCTTCGTCTAAGTCGCCATTTAAGAAAGCATTAGAGATATCTAACTACTTGAGATGCCACTGCAACTTAGAAGCCAAAGCCAAGAGAATTTTAACCGTTCCCAATTTAGCCACAGGAGAAAAAGTATCAAGGAAATCGATACCTTCCTGTTGGGTATACCCTTTAGCAACTAAACGAGCTTTGAAGCGTTCCATAGTACCATCATGATTGGATTTCACAGTAAATATCCACTTACAACCGATAGCCACTTTCCCAGGTGGAAGCTCACACACAGTCCACGTATGAGTGCGTATAAAGGCACCAAGTTCAACTCTAATTGCGTCACACCAAACCTGTAAATCCTTAGCCTCTCGAAAATTATGTGGAATAGGAATTTCTGTAATCATATTAATGAAAGTTTGGAAAGGCTGAGATAAGTATGAATAAGAAATATAATTTTCAAGTGGATAAGGAGTGGTTTTAGTAATAGTACTAGTATGATTATAACAATGAAAATCCTGCAAGTGTTTAGGTTGTTTTCGAGGTCGATGAGATTTAGACTCAGAATGAGTATAAGTCTCGGATGATATCTCATCATGAGGAAGAGGAATGATATCGGAAGATGGGAGCCTGAGAGGCATGTGGGAACCATCTATGGGTGGTGCAGGTAATGAAATATGAGGAAAGAAGTCTTTTGATACATCTAGAATGTTAGATGTAGTAAAAGGAAAAATAGCCTCATGAAATATGACATGCCTAGAAATAGAAACTGATCTTGTCTCTAAATCTAAGAGCTTATAACCCTTATAACCCGAGGGATATCCTAAGAAAACACAAGCTCTAGCACGAGGATCAAATTTAGTTCTAGACTTCAAAGAAGTAGATTTATAACAAAGACACCCAAAAGTTCTAAGAGAAAGATACTCTGGTGATCGTGAAGTAAGAAGCTCAAAAGGAGTCTTATTATCTAGGACAGGAGAAGGCAATCTATTAATAAGAAAAGCTGCTGTCAACACACAATTACCCCAGTATTCTAAAGGAACACCTGACTGAAAAAGTAAGGCCCTAGCTACATTCAATAAGTGCTGATGTTTCCTCTCTACCACAGAATTTTGTTCAGGGGTTTCAGGACATGAATGATATTTCCTAATTCCTTTTGATTTAAGCAACTCAGTAAACTGTAATTCATGAGCATTATCAGATCGCACAGAACAAACATGAGTGTTATATTGAGTTTCTACCAATTGCAAGAAGCTAGGGAATATATGTAACACATCAGACTTCAGTTTAAGCAAATATATCCAAGTAGCTCGACTAAAATCATCAACAACAGTAAGAAAATATTTAAAACCATCAACAGTGAGAACCGAAAAAGGACCCCAAGTATCTATATGTACTAACTCAAAAGGTTTCAAACATCTATTATTACGAGACTGGAAAGATAATCACTTCTGTTTTGCAATATGACAAACATGACAACAATCAGCATTTTTATTATGTTTTTCTTTAGGAAAAGATAAGATACTGGACATCGAATCAAGCTTAGAAACAGATGGATGACCTAACCTCTTATGCCAAGTATCAAAATCAACTAACAAAGCAGAACATATATGACTAATACTTGGATCACTCTTATCTAGGATATAAAGATTGGACATTCGATTACCGACCCCAATCATCAACTCCTGAGTAAGATCCTGAATAAAACATTTGTTGCATGTAAAATAGAAACCAACATTAGAATCTTTAGTCATCATACTAACACTAAGTAAGCTAAAACGAAATGCAGGAATGAACAAAACATTGTGGAGAGAGATTCCATTAGTTAATTGAACATAACCAGTCCCTTCTATTTTAACTGTAATCCCATTAGGAAGAGTAACAAATTTTCTGTCCAAAGTTACATAATCAGTAAACAACTCCCTATTGTGTGTAACATGATGACTAGCCTCTTAATCTATGACCCAACTATTTAGAGAAAGATCAGTTTCATGAGGTATAGTCGAAATCAGCATGTCATAGTAATATTTAGGATGAGAATAAAAAGATAGAATGGTACTAGATATCTGATTGACAGTTGGTCCAGAGGTGGAAATCGAAGCTTTCAGATTATCCTGGCCCAATGTTAAACAACTAGGTTGAAGCTTGGAACTCAAATACGAGATCATAGTTTGAATTTGTTCCATGGACATATTGTTTTGCAAACCATCAGAATTATTATCTTCTATAACAGAAGCTGTGACGGCTGCATTTCTATTTGTAGAATCAGATTTCTTCCCCTTCATCGGATGACCAGGTGGATAACCATGAAGTTTATAACATCGATCCACAGTATGACCACGTATAGAACAATGAGAACACTCAGGCTTTTGTCCTCCATGAGCAAAGAATACCGCTGGTGAATCAGTTTCCATAACTTGAGTAGCAAGAGCAGAGTGAGTAGGCACCATTTGTGAAGAAGTCCCAATTATCCTCTGACTTTCATCTTGATCCAACATGTTGTATATCTCACTTAAACTCGGCCTTGGTTTCATGTTCAAAATCTGACCTCTAATGATGTTAAAGTTGTCATTTAACCCTATCAAAAATTGTATAATGCGGCTTGTTTCAGCCTCATCAATAAGATCTTTCACCTGTTCGCAATCACACCTCTTAGCTGAAGAAGTCTTGGTCTGAGCTAGCTGCTCCCATAAAGTCTTCTTCTTAGTGTAATACATAGACAAAGTTAGTGATCCTTGTTTGAGACTCATCACCGCCTGTTCAATTTGATATTTCCTGGGCAGATTACTCACTTTATACCGACGATACAAATCATTCCACATCTCTACTGCATCCTCATAATATAGAATACTATCATAAATTTCCTTTGTGATCACATTCAATAGCCAAGACTTAACCATGCTGTTACATCTACTCCATATCTTGAACATTCTATCACTTTCAGAAGGCCTTAATAACGATCCATCGACGAAACTTAGTTTATTCTTAGCTTCTAAACTAATTCGCATAGCAATCGACCAACTGTTGTAATTAGTACCGTCTAAGACATGAGCAACTATAGACATACCTGGATGATCGGCTGAATGAAGAAAATAAGGACTGTATGAACTATCGAACAAATTAATTTTAGTCGAATTCGGTTCATAACTTTCGCGAGCAAGAGATCGGATAATACTCGATTGATTCTTCAGATTAGTTGTGAGTTCTTCAGATAATAGATCTTCATCATGATTCCGAAGTTCAGTAGCTGCAATTTCACCCGGTGAAGATTGCAATTTCTTCCCTTCTCTTCGCACCATCGATAAAATCAATTCGGTGAGATTAGAGAAATTGAACTATGATAATGAAGATTGTAAGCTGAGAAATGGAAGAACAAGTTAAGAAACCAGAGAATTGAGCTAGAAATCGCTTTGATACCATATGAGAATTCGAAATTGCAACAAACTATTTCAAACTGTTTTCTCATTTCTCAAAACTTTCTGTACAATTGTAACCATCGTTACATACAAGTAGAAAACCAAAATTGAAATAGGTAAACCAGTCAATTTAACTTAACAAAAGTAAACCATAAACTCTATTAAGTAAACCACAAACTCTATTAAAGTCAACCCACTTTTCTCTTGGTCAACGAGGTTAAAGGTGTTCCTGACTTGTGAGCACCGCTCTTCTCAACTCTTTTTTTCTTTCTTTAGTTGAACTTTTTTGTTGAGCTTTGTAACAGCAAATATTATACTTGTGCATCAACATTAATAATATATGTTTGTATATCAGCAAATGTTGTACAGCTTTTGGTTTGTAAGATAATAGGATCTTAAACCCTTACAACAATAGAAACTGCAGAATTCGTTTACCCGATCTTGTCCCAAAGTCTTCATTCTTCCAATCACTATGCTTCAAACTGTAATGTATGCAAAACACACAGAATCTTGAACATCAAATTTTGGTCTAAGATCTGTGGGTTCATTTACTAGTGTGCAAAACACACACTTCCAACCAAAAAGATCCCATCTTTTGGCTCTTTTCGAACCAGAAGAGCTAAGTGGATTGATCACCCTCCCAGATGACAGAACCTAGTTAATCATCCCTTGTTCAAAAAGTATACTTGGTCCATCAATGCTCTGTAATTCCGTTCACCCATCACTGGATCCCTGCTCTTCCATTCTTCAAGCACCTCAAGAGCTTCATTTCCTCTACCTTCCCTACACAACTCTGCCAATACTGTATTATAAGTTAACATATCCGGAGACAATGAATTCGCCAACATGTCATACACAACCTCCACTGCTTCATTCAATTTCCTTTCCATGGCAAGACTACAGATCAGAACCATGTAACAACTCCCACTTGGAACAATCCCTTTGTTCCTCATTTCCTTGAAAAACCCTAAACCCTGCGCAATCCTTCCTTTCTCACAAAGCCCCTTTGTTAAGTAGCTATAAGTATATGCATTAGGCTCAGAGCCATACAAAGGCATCTCATTGAAAACCCTTAGAGCTTCATCAACCTCAAGACACTTTGCATAAGCCTTTATTATCATATTCAACACAAACGTATCTGGAATTACCCCATTGGATTTCATCTGCTTAGTGAGCGATCTCACGGCGTGTAGATACACATAACAAACATTCAATTTGTTGAATCTCTTCAGCAATGAGCTCATAAGCAAAGTGTAGGTTTCAAGATCAGGTTTTGAGTAATCTGACCGAAGCATTTTGTTATAAAAATCGAAAGCTCGATTGAAAAGAAACTTACGGCCACAACAGAATCGAATGATACAATTGTAGAGAGGAAGACTCATTTCGCAAGCGCCGGCGAAGACTTCCTCAATTAGGGTTTCGACAAATTTGTTTCGTTTTCCGATAATAGCTTGTTTAATCATAGTATGGTAAACTTCATGATTGTGTTTGTAGCCTCGCTGCTGTGAGGTCCAACGGAAGATGTCAAGAGCTAGATCTGGATCAGATTGAGCTCGCAATGCTTTTACAACATCTGAATTAGTGAATCCAGGTTTCAAATTCTGGATCCAAGTCTCGAATTGAGTTTCGAGTGGAGTCCGAGTTCGAGTCCGTGTAGGGGAGGTGTGTGATTCAGATGAAGAATCAGATGAGACGGAAGAGGAAGATAGAGATAGGCGATCAACGGCGGAGGAAAGACACGACGGAGATAAATGACGGGCGCGAATCACGGATGGGAGGAGGGTCAGGCGTCGGAGGGGCGCCGACATCGTGACATACGCCAAGTGATGGATCAGTCGTAGGGTTTATGGCACTTTGAAACAGTAAAATCTGTACACTCACCAATTTCTAACTGAACAATCTTTAGATTCATGTTCATTATTTTTAGACATGTAATAATTAAGGTAGACATTATGGTTTAAATGCCAGGATAAAATTAAATTATTCACATGACTTTTTAAAAATGAGCTACATCAATAACATTAACTGTTTATATCAACTGTTAAATTATCATGATTAGAATCTGATAAAATGATTGATTTCAAAATAAATAATCTCAATCGTGCCTATTCATACATGGACTCAAAATTGTTTAGAGTTTATGAAGAAATCATGACAGAAATCATTCAGTTCAAAACGATCATTTTTGGATTAATCATGATAATTAACAGTTAACTAATGGTCTAAACGGTCGATATTGAATTTAGTTCATTTTTTAAAGATTATGTCTACTATTTGAACTTTTTAGTATTTAAATTAGAATTTCACCAGTTTTTTCTTAATGTAAGTAGAAATCGATACAACGAAAACTATTCAGTTCAAAATCGGCATTTTTTCCGAAAACAAACGCACAACATTAATTTTAAAAAACACAACCAAAATGATGAAAACTGAGTATTCATATTTCTTTTCTTTTTAGTGAAACAGAGTATATACCAACATCGAATGGACTTGGGCTACATACTTTAAATATTTATCAAAATTTCAGATAAAAGTAGTGAACTCGAGTTATAAAAAAAAACACATGACATAGTTAATATGTGTATAAAATATCGTATTCATTCGTATGGACATGTTTTGCATATAGTCAAACGACTCAAACCAAACAAGTACTTATTTTAATGAAAAAACATTAATGTTCGGGTAACTAATTTCCCTTAATTTCTTTGATCTGGTTGTTAGACTTTTTGTCAGGCCTCCGTAATAAAAACTAGTATTTATAAGCCTCAAACTCAATTAACTAATCAGTTTTAGTACCTAAAGTCACCAAAATACCTCTAAAATATTCCTAATGATCCAAGAATTCATCTAGAAAAAGTCATAAACAAGTGCACGTCGATATTAGTCTCTCCTTGCTCCGTTTCTCCTAACTAAGCCATAAGACAAAAAGAAAAAGAAAAAATCAGAGAAAAATAATAGCTGCTTTAGCAAATTTGATCTTCTCGATTGTAAGTTTGTTGTCTAATTCAATCTCTTATGCGATCTTCCACATCGCAGCTTGTTCCTTTGTTCAAACCTTCAAAATTGCAGGATAAGCCATTAATGGTTTGATCAAGCTGGTAAGAGAAACAGTCGAGTCTTGTTTTTGCAAGTTGTGTAATCTAATTGTTGATATAATCAGTGAAGTGTTTACGATCTTGTTTGATTTGGCTAAAGAACGAGTCATGGGAACATCAGATTCTATCTTTTTGATGATTAGTGATGTGAAGGAGAAAGCAATGCCATTGTTCGACCAATTTCTTGAGGAATGGCTTAAAGTTTCTGAAGGATTTTTTGATATGTTATTGACTGTTATTAGTGGTTTGTGGAATAACTATAAGGACGCTTTAACTTATGTCTTTCGAGAGTTACTTGAGTAATGGGAGTTTGGCTTAGTTCACCTATATGACTATTCCTACTATTTCGATTTCAGAGAATCGCGTAGTTCGTACAATATCAAGACTTAGACAATGGATTGGACTTTATTGATCCAATTATTGTTACTTGAACAATTAAATTCTGTATATAATAATGCCAGTGATTTCACATTTGGTGGGTTTGAGAAGTTTCTCTTTGCTCTATTACTAATGTAGGAGATGCCATTTATATATCTATCTATCTATATCATTGTTCTTCTTCTAAGTTTAAATTAAAAGTACAATAAACTTTATCGTAACTTGCCTCAAAATCATTTATAGTAGTCACAAATAAGTCAGCTAAATACTGAAAAACACCTAAATAGCCATGCAAAAATTTAGTCACAATCCTATAATCATATAAAACATCCACAATAAAAAACTTCGTTCTGATAAGATAGATTAAGTTTATATTTTACGATTGGTTTTTAAACGATAATTATGTTCAATCACATATTGTTATCACTTATGAATAAGTAACTCTATTTAGTATCAATGTTTATAATTTATTGATGATCTATGTCATTTTCCATTGGAAATCTGTTGAGAATTCTTGATTTAGAAGAATCCCGACAGAATCCTTTGTTGGCAATCAACATATTCCCTGTAGTGATATCGAACATTGAGTGATAAATAAGAGAGGACAATGAATTACAAGGAGAAGCAGTTAGAGTGTAACCAAGAACCCTTATATTAATGGGACACTGAGTTAAGTGAAGAATGGATTTACTGGACTTAACATGGTCCAAACACAAGATACCATATTATGATTG
>JAKUCM010008890.1:0-15277 GCA_023374145.1 Lepidium sativum | reverse complement strand
AAAATCTCCCATCAAACATCCAATAAGTTTGTATACATCATTGCACATAATCGATAAACATCCATTCGATGATTATTTGGTTACCAAATATATAGTCCAAACAGGAGAATCATCAATTTACAAATATCACAAATAATTTGATGTGATCTTTGAAGACTGTTTCCTGAATTCATTTGGTCAAAGTCGTATGCATTGAGAATGTTGTATAGATTTGACCTTATGATTTCAACTTTTTTTGCATAAATTTTGGTACCTGCATTTGTATTCTTATATCAGGCAAAATATAGTTAATACCGTGACACAAATACGTGTTGAAATATATATTAGGTTAAGTAAAATTGAGGATTACATTGGTCGGTTCGGTTCACCAAACAACCAAACTTCTCTGTAATGTTGCTCCTTTAATTGGCCTGATAAATTGTCAACTTGCATTTACATTCTCAACTGATATGCATAATTGTATATATGCAACAAAATAATTCTGGAAAGGAAGTAACGCGGTTAAAGAAAACCGAGCTTCTCTTATTCTTGACCTGCTTATATATATACTCATGAATACATCACAACTCTTATCATCTTCTTTCATTTCAAATCATCTCATCCAAAGACACAAGAACAACTTCATATTCTCTTCTAACAAGATGAACCAATCTTCAGGACCTTATCCTTCTCCACCAGTATCTACTGGTCCTTACGTGGCACCACCACCGCTCGGTTACCCAACTAACGACTCCACTCATGTCACTAGGGTGATGGATTCTTCAAAGGCTGGTTCGTCTCGTCTCGCACCTTTGGTTTATATTAAACCGGATCGGTTATTGAATATTGGTTTATTTGTCTAACATCACTAATCTGTGTTTGAATGCAGTCTTGCGGCCATGTGTTGCTGTTGCGTACTCGACGCATGCTTCTGACTTTGGACCTCAAATTCGATGGTTTATTTGTTCTTTCATGCTTTTTACTCTTCTATTTGTTCATTCAATTCTCTACTATTCTTTTCTTTGTATTGTATCGCTTTCAATTTTCTTTTATTTCAGTTGTTGAATTATTATGCTACATTTACAAAGTTTGACTATATCTGCTTACTTAAATTTGTACATCTTTTTGAGTTTGGTTAAGCTTCAACGTGATTTGATTATATCTTCTCGTTAATGAAAACAAAGGTTTATTTTAAAAATGAAGAATTAATAATAAATGATACAACAAGAATAAAAAATTCAAGGTTTTTTGGTTCTTTTTGCGCATAACCATTGCCTTGATGTCTGGAGATCATCTTCCACGCTCATTGGAACATGCCATGTTCCATCTTCAGACTCCTGCAACATCAATCATGCATTATCATCATCAAGCAAAATGCAGACAAAAAGTTTGAGATGGTAATAGAATTCCGAGTGTCAGACCTGTATAACAATGGAGTATGGAGGTGGCATGTGCAGTGTGAGTCCATCTTCTCTTGAGACAGAGATCCGAACCTGTAAAACATTTTAACCAAAACAATCAAAGTTTATTATATAGGCGCATATTAGATACATACATATATAGACTCATGTTATTATATAAACCTGATGCTTCTCTTTCCACCTAGGGAAGAAACTGTTTCCAAGTAATTGGAAGAGATGGTCTCTCATCTCATCATTTGTCACCAATAAACACTTGCAACTAACAGCAGCGTAAAGCCAATACCTGAAACAAACAAATGATCAATCTTTTTCGCTGATCAATGGTTATGATAAACATATGATCAACCTGCGCATAACCATTTGGTGAGACTCATGTGTTCCATTTCCAAACATATGATCAATCTTTTGACTCTATGCAATGAAACAGAATAAGAAAAAAAGAAGAAGCAAATACCAATCATCGTTTGAGCCAGGAGGAGTAGCGTAGAGAGCACCAGCGTTTTTCCATTTCTCTAGTAAGGCTCTATTTTTGGGGTAAGTAGCTGGACCTCCATTTACACGACTCCTGTGCAGGATAACAAGTGGTAACCTTTTCGACGGACTCATTTGTTGACATCTTTGGACAACATTGTTAAGCTAAAGCCCATAGGAGTCAGATTAGCTTAAAGTAATCAAAGCAATGATCTTGGGATTGACAGTAGAAGGATATAACTTAAAAGAGTGAAAAATCACCTGGAAGAAGCTGAAGCTGCGCTGGTTGACTAAGCCCATGTTGGCTCCATCTATGACTGCATCAAACGGTCCATGTTTTTCCAGCCATTCCTGCGACAAAAAACAAACCTTTTTTCAGCTTTGCTTTTACAGATTACTACAATCCTCTATACACTCATTGTTACCTGAAACTGATTAAAACTAGCTTTGACTTCTCTTTCACAGGCTAATCGGGTCAACGATGCAGCAAAGTTTTCTCTCTCAACCGGATTAATATCAATACAAACAAGCTTTTCTTTGCAACATTTACACACACCATTCTCATCTATCGTTGTTCTTTTCACGTTCCATTGGCCAGTCCCAAGCCATCCTTGTCCATGCCACCCACCACCACCACTCACAACTGCATCCCTTATCTTCTTGGCATCCCATTTCTTAACACCAACTTTTGCAGCTGCTTCAGATTTAAACCACTCCTCGGTCGTATCAAAAGTCGATTCAGAAACCTGTCTAACCAAATCTCTCAACCGCTGCAACGTCTCGTAGACTTTGTCTGCATTCTTTGTGTCCATACTAACTTTCAAAAGGGCAGCTAGCTCAGGTTCTTCAGGGACTACCTCCGACTCAATCATATGCGCATCAACTTCATAAGCTTTGTCTGCATCACCCTTCCTACAGAAACCAAAAAGGGCTGGTCCATAGGATCTCAGCCTTGGTTGAATGCCAAAGGCTTTCATCTGTTTCACCATATCGAAAGCCATTTCTGGATCATCCTTTGCAACGGCGAGTCTAGCTCCATTTGTGAATGTAGCTTCATTGGGAACAACTTTTTCAACAATCATCTGCTTAAATATATCAAAACCCCTACTAAGTCCTGGATTTGGAGAGGACTCTGTTGCTGAGCATACATAGAGCAACACATTATAATGGTACTGGCTCAGCTGCACGCCATCGCGTCTTGCTTCATCATATAAACGAAGGGCTTCCAAGACGTCACCTTTCCTAGAGCACATATCTAGCTTTTGTTTCAGCACTGCTTCAGGAGACTGTTGAATAGCTCTCTTCTTTGCTTTCCGTGATAAATTTTCGGAAGGCGAAGCTGCTGATTGTTTAGCAGCAGCGAGGGGCTTGGTACATAGATGTCTACTACGCTCGACAAGATTAAGTCGTCTATTTCGGGTACCTTTGAAAGGTAAGGAAGTACGGTAGCATCGAAATGGTGAAATATTAGAATGGTGGAGATGAACAGATGGGACTTTGAGCATCAGAGCAAATAAAGGATAACACGTCCGACAAAGGGAAGGAGTAAAACAAGTTACACGCAGCATAACTTCTCTTAAGCTGTTGAAGAATCAATTTCTCATCTGCTGCAAGTGACAGAAGAAAAATCAAAAATTTAAAATGTAAGTTGTCTTCATTTCGTCTTAGCCTATAGAAATTCTTTTGTATATATCAAATACTCAAAAACAAGCCGTAACAGAGAAATATCTTTTAACAAAAAAAAACCAGTAACAGAACAAAAAAGTAAACCTTTGATATACGGCCGAGTACAACCTAGTCCAAAACTCAACTTAATGAAATGGAATTGAGAAAGTGAGCTGTTAGTCAACAACCAAGTGGAAATGTGGAGTTCATTGAGCAATATCGTCGAACAAGTTAAAGGCAACTTATAAGAGTTTTGAGAGAAAGAAATTACTTCGCCGCAGAGAGAAATTTTCTTTCTGGTGGGAAAATTGGGAAAAATAAAAAGACGACTTGGGTCGACCCAGCTTCTCCTTCAGGTTTCACCATTAATTATCTCCAAGGTTAACAGATTGAAGAGATAAAAGAGTCAGCCATGGGGATAGATTTTGGATGTTACTTCCTTACGACGTCGTTTAGGGACGCAGGTTTAGTTTATTACTATCCTTTGAGGCCCAACAACGGCCTAAATATTTGGGCTTTATAAGAAAACGTTAAGGTTTTTAAAACTGGGAGGGAGGTTTTGATATACTTTTCTCCACTTTTTGGTTACAAACATGCTGGTCTAGTTAAGAACCATACCGGATAACGGTTCAAGAGGTTCCTCTCCGGTTTTACATAATTGATTTGTACAAAACTTCTGAAAGAGGAATGATATCTTTGGACAAAAGAAAACGAAATGATATGAACGAATAGAGCAATAGTGAAGAGTGTTTTTACGAATCAACAATTACAAGACTATGAGAATGGAACAATGTGTATAGCTGGTATTTATAGAAGCACAAAACAGTGCGTGTATGGTATGGTCTTTTATCTACAGAAGATTTCTGATGAACTTGCAGCATGAAAGATCCCTTCCACTTATGCTGATGAATTGATGATCCCTTCCACGTAGCAGTCACCATTCTACAGGAGCTTGTAGTAGCAGTCACGGCCTGAGAATAGAGTTCTGTAATTTTTTCCACATGGGCAATTGATCTCAACCACAAAGGCTTCTCCGACTCTGTCCACCTTCACTCCTTCTTTACACTCTTTCGGTTGATCCTCTTGTACTACCTCATCTTCTGGCTGCACAGCAACAATGTTTATGCTCAAAAATAGGATTTTGATTTAGAAGTAATGAGAGGCTAGTAAGTGAGCAGCAATTCGTGAAAGACATGATCGACCAGAAAGAGTGTGTCTGTTGTATCAGAAAGGTTCCTTTGAGATTGTTTTGTTTAGATTCATGCCTTAAGACTATCGTCTTGTTTCACAGAGGAGACTGCTTCGCCGTACTTTAGGAGCTTGTTACACCATTGATCCAATTCACGAACTCCATCCTTGATAACATATAGCATCTGCCATTATCACCATCTTGAGTTAGTTTCTTTCTTATACTCAACATTCCACTTCAAAAGACACCATTTAATACTATATCCGTACAATCAATAACACTAAGCCTTTGTTATCATTAACAAGCAATCGAAAGTTCGTTCTTAAGTGTACCATAATCCTCTAATCGCAAGAAATTCTCAAACGAATTGAATAATTAACAAAGCAAGACTAACAGAACATGGTTAAAGGCTATATATTCTTCAAACCTTATTGGCTTCAGTGCTTTCTGGATTCATAAGATTAGCTTCAGGGATTGCAGTGGAGCGAGAAGATTCATAAAGAGCCTTAGATGGTGCAGGTAATACATCGGAGACAGACCTCCGGAACATCGGCGGCCGTGGCGGGAGCGAAGGATGATTACCCAACGTTGGTCCTGTATCTTGAGCGACGTCATTTCTAGTATAACCCGTCCCAATTGTAGATCCACCGGGCGAAGCAAATGAATCAGATAAAGATCGCCGGTATACTGGAGAAGAACGATTTCGCGTCTGATTGAAATCCACCGTAGGAAGCTGAACCTTCGAATATCCTAAGAGACTCGCGTCGTCTTCCTCGGCTCGTGGAAAAAATAGTTTCTTGCGTCTCGACTCGTCAGCATCCTTCGATTCGGGCGATGGTCGTTTCACGGGATTGATGGTTTCGGGGGATGAAGAGGAGCCGAAAGATCCGTACGATCGAAATTGCGGAGGGGATGAGTTCGCTCGTCGGCGATCAGAGGAGTTTCCGAAGCTGTTAAGACGAAGGAGAGACAGATCAATATCATCTTCCGCGTGATCGTAATAGTAATCCGATTCTTGGGATTTATCCATTAGGGTTTCTAGAGTTTCCGCCATGTTTTGAGTCTGTTATCAGTAGAAGTTCAAATGCAACGAGAAATGAGGGTTTAATAGCACTCCGCTCCACTAAACCGGGAATGTTGTAAACCAACCGGTTCAAATGGATAATCATTTTTCTTTCATCTGATTAAATATAAGAGTACGATTACACAAATAACAAAACCGAAACAAATCGGTTAAGATCTAAAATTGGTAGAACATTAAGAAATCCCCAAAAACTAAATAAACAATTCTAAAACCCAAAAGAGAAAAATAAACAAAGTTTATGACGAGAGTAAACCCAAGGGGTCGCCAAATCGCTACATCAACTACCGAAGTAGAGATGATGATCAACCGGTCAATGGCAAGGAGACAAACCCAACAATCAATTAAAGAACCACACTCTAAACCCAAAACTATCTTAAGCATGTACTAACTCACCACTACAAACCAGCTCAGGTGGGGCTTCGTCGCGGGAAGAGGAGTTCAACACCATCGAGCCTTACCTAAATCTGCATCGGAGAAAACACCTAAAGATATTAAAATAAACAACGCCGAACCAAAAGTAGAGTTGGTTCTGACGCTGTGAAAGCCACCGGCTACCGACCCTTAGTCTGACGGTTAAACGAGATTTGAAGAACACCGGCGTTAGGTTTTCAAAAACTCTTTTCTTTGGTCGATACAAATTTCGATTTTAACCAATTAACTTCACCTTTCATTTAATTTAATTTAATACAATATCTGGACATTGCTTGACCTACAAGCAAAAGGCCTGGTCAAATAAAATCCCAGATCCAGGAAAAACAAAAAACAAAATCAACCACAAAGCAAATAATAGCAGGGAGAAGCATATTCACGCAAAGCTTTCATGGATTCTGCTACAGAACAGTCTAATCAAAAATTCAGAGACCCCAAGAAAAACAAATGAAGGAGAGATCTTCACTTCACATATGAACATCACACCACACTGAGGAAAGTACTAATACTTTTTCCCAAGAATTACACCGATGATAACAGAAACCAGAGCCACTCCAGCGATGATCTTCACTGTCATGAGATGTGATGTTGAGGCTGTCTGAGTAGTAGTCGTAGTGACATTTCCGGAAGAAGAAGATTGAGATGTATCTGACTTCTTGCCCTTACGTTTAGTTGGAGAAGAAAAGGACAAGTCAATGTCTCGTGATTTAATACCTACGTCCATTGCTTCCGTTTCCTGCAAGTTTGGTTTTTGGTTACATAGTAAAGTATGCTTTTAACATTTTGACAAAAGGGTTGTTTAACTACAATGCAAGGTTTCTTTCCCTAATCATACGAATCTTACGTCATATTGCTTCTATATGTTATACTACATGCAATGGATGTATGTGCGTTATTAGTCAAACATAGTTCTCGGCAGAGATATTATGACTGACCTTAGCTTTAGCATTCGCGAGCTGCACTTTCTGTTCAAGATCTTTGACCATAGATTCAAATTCAGCGACCGCCTTTTTCTTAGCTTCAATTTCTTCTTGTGATTGCTTTAATGCAGACTCCAGCTCTGAATGCTTCTGAGAGTGTGCTTGTTTCTATTTCCATAATAACGTTTCAGAGTTTAGTGACATAACAGGGAAGAAGATGGAATGCCTTAAAAGAAAATTAATATCAAGAGTTCTAAATAAACTCAAAGCGGTTATCTGAGGTATATAAAGGTCAAACAAAAGAGAGAACACTAACCTGTTCATCAATGGAACTCTGAGCTGCTTGAAGCTCTTTTTGAAGCAGAAGAACTTGCTCATTGAGCAAATCTCTGTCACCAGCTGTATGTTCGTGTTCCTGCAGTTTTGAGGTCAGTTCCGCCACTTTTACAGATGCAACAGCTGCATTTTCAACCTGTAAGAACACAAGCAATCAGCAAATCAGTACTTCTATTGATGGATCCTATAGAAAACAGCCTTTGTCTGAGATGAGTGCTCTACATTTTCTTTCAACTGATCTTTGACCTCTGTCAAAGCTTTTTTAAGCTCTTTAACATGTGATTCCAGAACGGACTTTTCAGCCGCCACTGCCCTGAGATTCTCAATCTCAGACACTAGAGTATCAGCTTTAGAGCTCTCTACAAGGAGTTGTTTTTCGAGCTTGGAAATAACTGATTGGAGCTCATCCTTGGTACTCTGAAACATCGCATTGACTTGGTTGTTCTCCTCAGCATGGGAAGAAATCTGCAGGACAAAATGGTATCATATTTTCAAGATTGTAATATCAACAACAAAACTATGACACTGTAGATGGTAACTAAAAGAAGAGATTTCAGGGTGTTACCTGTGACTGTAATTTCTCCCTTTCAGAGGTAAGCTGCTTCGTTAACTCTTCTATAGTTATCTTTGAAGCGTTAAGCTCATTAGCTGTTTGATCCTTCTCAACTTCCATCGTGGAGAGCTTTGCCTGTAACTCGTTGGCCTCTGATCCATGATTGGCTAGTTCCTGGTTCAATTTTAAATTCACCTCAGCCAGATCGCCGCTTTCTTTCTCAAGCCCCTGACACTTGGCCCCGAGCTCTTCAATATTAGATTCAAGATTCTTTAATTTTGATAGAGCCTCTTCAAGTTCAACTTTTCTAGTTTCCGCAACTTCTGATGCTTCTTGAGCCTGCCTTTTGTACTCCTCTATTTGGTTTCCATGTGTTTTTAACTTTTCAACCAAGTCATTAGATTCTATCTCTTTCTGATTATACCTTTCAATTGCCTCTTCAAACTTTTTCATTGCAGTTTCCTTCTCGACAGAACCAGAACCTATTAATCCCTCAAGCTCTTGAATTTTGATCTTGAGCTGGTTGTTTGTCTCTGATAGTAGCTCATTCTCTGATGATGACTGGAAAGATTTTTCTTGTGTCTGATCAATCTCTTGTTTGAGTTTATCATTAGTGGTTTCTGCAGCTGCAAGTTTTCCCAAAGTCTGTTCAAGTTCTTCTCTTAAAGACAGGGACTTGCCAGATGCTTCAGCCAACTGCTCTTCATATGATTTCAGTCTGCCCTCTACATCTTTCAATTTCTCATTCAAAGAACTGGCCTCTGAATCTCTGCTAGTGAAATCCTCCATCGCCTTTTGAAGTCTATGTTCTGAGTCTTTACTTAGAGACTGATGCAAAGCTTCAAACTCCATGCTTTTCGTCCTAGCTTCATCTATTTCTCTTCCTTTCTGCTCAAGACTCTCTTCAGCAGACTTCAGCTTCTCCATTACTTCGTTTTCCCGTAAGCCAGCAGCTTTCAGATCATTTCCAATACCCTCCAATTTTCCTTGTGTGACATTCAAATCATTCCTGAGAACTTCCAACAGATTCTCAGAATCACTGAGCTTCACGCTGTACTCATTCACTGTATCTTCTAATTTCTTTCTCTCATCCATCACAGCATTTAGGTTTTCTGTCACTTCTTTCTCCTTCTCAGTTGAAATGTTTAAAGCAGCTTCGAGGCTTGAACTTTTCACTTGGAATGCCTCTAGTGTTGATTGAAGCTCAGCTACCTGACCCAAGTAACCTTTGGATTCTGTTTCAGTTTCCGTGCACCTTTTCTCTAGTGAGCTAATCTGTTCTTCAAGTTCCAGAATTCTGTCTTTTTCCGTCTGCAGTAAAAGCTCTAAATTTTTTAATCTTCCTTCTGCATCTTCATGTTTTGATTGCGATGTTTGACACAGACCTTCTAGTTCAATGCTGCGCTGGTGAGTTGTATTAGCACGGTCTTCATGCTCTGCACCCTTCTGCAAAGCGATTCTTAAATCTTCTTCAAGCTCTGAATTTCTGGCCGATGATTGGTTCAGAGACAATTCCAATGTGGATGCTTTTTCTTGGTATTCTTGCATCTGAGTGGTTGCCTGTTTTTTCTCCTCCTCGGCAACTTTAATAGCAGTTTTTAGTTCAGATACATTCTCAGAGAGGTCTTTTAGTTCCCGTTCTGCATCATTGCTTTTCAGTTGCAATAAGCTCAGTTGTTGCTCAAGCGCCAAGTTCTTTTGTTCAGCTGCGGTGAATTGCGTCTCCAGCTCTTTTATCTGTGATTGGGCATCTTCTGCTGCTTTACTAGAGGACTTAACAACATCCTCAAGCTCAAGATTCTTCTGAGTAATAGCTGCTGCAACAGAGCCAGCTTCACTATGAAGCTCCTCCAGCGATTTTAGTTTCTGTTCAAGTTCAGAATTGCTTGACAAGGCCTGAGATAGAAGAGCATCAACCTTGGAGAAATTCTCTTCTGAGGTTTTTAGTTTCTCTTCTAGTTCATTGCAAAACTCTTTTACTTTTGCTGCATTACTTGTAACTTCTGCTACAGCTGCTTCAAGAGAATCTTTTTCTTTCAACACGTCACCCAACTTCTCACTTGCAGTTCTAAGCTTCTCTTCTTGGTCTTTTGATAAGGACTCCAGAAGTTCCTTCTCCTTGAGTTCTTCTGCAAGCTTTGAATTGACACCTACCTGTTCAGAAAGTTTAGCCTGAAGATTTTTGGTCTGAACATCCAAATCCTGGAGAATGGACAATTCTTCCTTGAACCGAGATTCAGAAGCTTTCTTCTCCTCAAGTTCCTTCGTCAGTTCATGAATGAGGGCTTCTGTGGAAGAAACTTTTTGTTCGGTCTCCAACAAACGAGACTTTGAAAGTGCCAATTCCTCTTGCACTGCAGCTAATTCTCCCACACTAGTCTTTAAGGCTGCTTCAACTTTTTCGTTTTCAGAAATCTTACCATTCAGCTCCTTGATTTCTTGTTGCAGGGACGCCATTTTTTCCTCCATTTCCTTGGCACTCTTTTTTGTTGATTCAAGCAGGTCAGCAAATTCCAAAGCCTTCTGCGTCTCAGAGTCAGCATGAGAAGCACTTTGCTTATGCAGGTCTTCAAATTTCTTAGCCTCTTCAGCTGAATTTTTTAGCCCCTCCTCTAACTCTTTTAACTGCTTTCGTGAGTTCTCGAGTTCTATACCCAACGCATCAAATGCCTCCTTAACTTCAATTAATTCCTTGTCTTTGGCATCATGGGACTGCAACACATCTTCCAAGGACTTTAAGTGTGAGCTGTGTCTCTCTTCCCCTTCAACAATTTTCTCTTGCTGCTGCTTATGGACAACTTCGAGCTCTCCATGCTTCTTTTCAGTTTCTTCTAACTTCTCTTTAGCAGACAAAAGCTCATCCTTCAAGTGGGTATTCTCCAATTCATACCGTTTCAGTTCCCCTGCTACTCTCTCCAATTCAAGCTCTAGTTCTTTCGCCTTTTCTTGCGATTCTTGTAGTTCTCTTTGTGAACCAGTCGAGCTATTATCAACTGAAACTTGCTTTTGCTCTTCAACAGGAATATGCTTTGCTTTCTCGGTATCATCCTTGGCATCAAAAGCTTCCTTCTCAACTTTAATGAATTCCCCATCTTCTTCTTCTTTCTCTTCCTTAGGCACTTCTGTATTCACCTCCTGAAATAGATCGAGACAAAACTTAAATTTTCCACAACAATAATTACACCTTTGGTACTACTCAGAAGCTTCATAGACTGATGGGAGATTCAATACGATAAAACATGTATTTTTTTGAAAGGCTTGCATCAATAAACAGAGAAAATTCTTTGTTGTCATTAGCGAATAGATAAGTCAGCAAAACTGAACACTAAATGATCATTACCTTGGCGGTAACATCAACTTTCTTCAGGTCATCGGTATCATCTTTTACTACAGGGACCACAGAACTTGCTACTTGAGTTTCTTCTTCCATCTTATGATTGAGGAGTTACGATTACTCTTAATTCTGCAGAATAGAAAGAGAGAAAAAAAGATATAGCATGAGAAGAAATTCAAAGATGATATATTTCAACCTATATCAGATTTAAAAGTTCTTTTCCTGAATAAATCAAAACAGACAGGAAACAGTAGCTTGCAAGTAAGAGAAGCTAATTACATAATTAAGATAAAGAACAAACAAGATAAGGTATTTATTGAGACAGTCAACAAGTATACATCATCTCTTGATACAACTATTTAAAATACCAATTCAATAAAAGATTTCTAATTTCGTTTGGTTTTATTTTAAAAAGGTACATATTTTTAGATCAGAAAGCTAAAAGATCCAAATCAATGAGAAGACAAAGATCAAATGGCATAGTGGATGCTGGCATGTGATGTTATCAGAGTTTTAATCTGTTTTACTAGCCAACGATCTCAACCATGATACAAATGAATAAGGCATGCTCATAATATAAATAATTTCCTACCAAAAAAACAAAAGTTAAGTAAGGTGTAAAGTGCCCACCAAAACCAGCAGCATCAAACTTTCTTTATTTTTGTATTCAAAACTGATATGATGCAATATATATAGAAATAAAAAGATGCACTTCGTCATGCCGAAAGAAAAGTTTGCAAAACAATTATTACAAAATATAAATTAATTAAACGAATATATTTCTATTATATAGGGAATGAAAAGAATCATAAGTTACGCCGACCACATGCAGCGATGACTCATGTGCCAGTGGTTGTAGAACAAGAAAACAAAGACCAAAGTTTAATTTATTTTGTTTAAAATTCAAGTAGATCATACAAAACATATGAGTACAATACCAAAAGAACAAAAAAAACCCATCAAATTTTAATGATCAAAATTATGGTTGCTGATGGATCAGAAACATCATTTTCACTTGATCCAGTATCTAACTAAAGTTCAGATCATCTATCTTATTGAACTTAACAAAAGAATATTCGATCAAGTTTTTCCTTGATTTGTCAACTTATTTGGTCTAAATAAAGGACCTATGTTGGTAAAGTTGCAACTTGCAAGCAAGCTTAACACCTAAAATATGTAATAAAATATGTAATTGTATGACCTGGTAATAACAAAAGACAGTGATTAGTATAATAGTTTTTTATGAACCAGGCCTAACACGTATCACGTTCTAAGAACCTTAAGAAAATTAGATGTTCAGGTAAGTGATCCCTATTCAAAGATTTTTTCACATTTATTTACCATCAAACTAAAACTTCACCGTTTAGTATTCTATAGAACCTCAAAAAAAAAAACTAAATCCTGAGATTGAAGGCTACTAGTAACAGTAACTAGAAGTGGATTTGATCCATCTAACGAATCTGCAGTTGGTGAAGAGATTGATCGCTAACGATTTCGATCTAAACAGAACTAGAGTCGATCGATTTCAAAATAAAGCAAATGATCAGAGTATCAGACAGACCATTGACTAAGAAGAAGATGAAGCAACACCCAACAAAAGTTTCTACAAAGCTATTCAAAAAATCAAGGATCTGAATGGAATAATGGTTTGATAACAAATCCAGAAAAGGGATCGTCGCCAAAGAATGAAATCATGAATTTGTAACGGAAATGAGAGGAGGGAGATGAAAGAGCATACCAAGTGAAGCTGCTGAATCTACAATGCTACTCTGTTTATCGTCCTTGTTTTTGATTTTTCTCCTTAAATAATCGGAATTACTTTTCGCAGCTGGGAAAAATTGACAGGAAAATGGGAGAAAGAGAAGATGATGATGAAAGAAGAAATGCAAATTGGGTGTGAGAGAGAGAAAGAGAGAGAGAATCTCTGAGGGTTTATAAAGTGGACACTCTTGTGGGGTCGTTTCATTGTTTTTTTGAAAGCCAAATCTGGCGGACGAGAAGAACACCGTCGAATTTCTTTATTTATTTCCCATTTTGCCCCTTTCTTTTTTTTTTAGTTTCCTTTAGTTACCACTTTGTTATTTATGGAGTATATTATCTTTAAAATTGTTATGGTAAAACTAGAAAGAGATCGATTTTAAAAAAAAATCAGTAGAAAAAAATAATTTTCTTTCAGACATAATCCATTACAGATTAGATAAGGATTTTATGTCTAAAACAACTTAAATCACATATTAACATAGTTTTATATATTTTTACAAATGCACAACTGTTTTAAGATTTATTTTTAACTCATTGTAGATTTCATGAAATTATTCATTTAAAATTGTGGAAAAAGTCTGCTAATTATAAAAGATTTATAAATATCACCTTATATATATATATATTCATAATCTCTAAACAATAAAATCAGTTTTTTTGCTCAAAACATTTGTATAACTCATTTTATGAAAGTTTAACTAGTTGTATGGTTTAGTGCAAAAAAAATTAAAGTTTAGAACTTAAAATTTGACTATAATCAACTTTTCATCATTGTATTGTATTGTTAACAAAAATATTTTTTTTTTAAAAATATTATTAAATTGAAAATATTATTAAAAGAATATTGAATTTATCGAAGTTTTTTTAATTTGGTGATTAAGTTATTATTACTGATGTTCTATTTTTTTTAAATTATATTATCGATTTAAAAAAATGATGGTGTGAATAATAAGTTATAGATGAAGATTCAATAGTGTGACAAAAAAAAAAGTGAATAAAAAAAGGTAGAATTGTTATAAAAAATAAAAGTGAATGAAAAACAAAAAGAGATTGGGTGAATGGGTGGGTAGTCCAAAAAAGAAGAGTAAGAAGGCCCACACCAGCAATGAGCCATCGACCGACCAAACCGTCCTCACGGCCAATTCTTATTGATAATTCTTTCTTTTGGAATTGACCCCTCATCTTTTTTTCCTATTTATTTCCCCCTAATGCAGACATTTTGGAATTTTTATTTAATACTACGGTTTCCAAATCCACATCACCTTTCATTTCTCATATCTTTATTCATTTCTACTTTCTGCATAAGGAAAATGAATTGTCACCGTGCTGAAATGGCCACTATGAATTTCATAAAAAACAATCACAAATGGTGTCACAATTCTATAAATTAGTTTTGTCCAACTAATTGAGTAGGTATGAAAATAGAAAACATAATGATGATAAACTAAAAACACATTTGCATATTTGGTTTGTTGCATTCTACATCGAATCAAAAAGATTATAATATAATAAAACAAAATAATAATCTGTTATATAATTGAAATATACTCCATAATTTAGCATAGTGGAAACATCATTTTGTTCGGTGGACACTCTGGTACATAAATTGTTTTTAGTTAACTTCCAAGTTTTAATTTCTTTTTATTGATGTCGGATCACACTTAACTTATTCTATTGTCAATTTTATATATAATGTAGGTAGTTAAATTTGATTTTTAATTATGTAAATGTGTATATTTTTAATGAATTTATTATCTACTACTAAACTGAACGTCATCTGCTAAAATTCTAATTTTATAATATTTTTTCTTATTAATTCTTTTACTTATTTAATGTGTGAGTTTGAGAGAAGTCAATTAAAATCAAAAGTGGTAAAGTAAGCCAAATTGGCGGCTATAGAAGCGTCCTCATTGTGTCAAAGTTCAAAGAAATGTAGCAAATGGTCTTTCAAGATTTTTCATCGTTAAATATGGAAGAAGAAAAACTGAAAACAAAAATACTTATGTTAGAATCTCAATAAACATCACCGTCAAATTGACATTTGTTTAAGACATGCTGTTAAAAGACCGACTCTAATTCACCGCAAAAGAAAAGAAAATGAGGTAAGAAACCCAATTCCCTCAAATGTTTTCTTT
>JAKUCM010008889.1:0-30715 GCA_023374145.1 Lepidium sativum | reverse complement strand
ACACTTTTGTCATACAACATAAAGTTTTGTCATAACAATATTAATTTATATTAAACATAACACTTACTTTTGTCATTATACAAAAACTAAGAGCAAGTCCATCGAGGTTTCTTAATAGGTTTCTTAATTCAATCTGGGTATTAACATATTGTTAAAAAGATTTTTTTGGGTAAGGACTGGTTCTTAATTAGGGACTTTAAGAACCGGTTCTTCACCTTCGACTCTTCACCTTTTTCTTCTTCTTCGACCCTTTGACCCTTCGACTCTTTGCCTCTTTTTTCTTCTTCGACCCTGTTTCGCGAGCCTCACATCGTCGTGAGGAATTCTGATGCGCCGTTCTACAATGAAAATATCCAGGTAATGCGCTTAGTCATTGATTTGTTGAATATGGTGTGTGTGGATTTTCTACCAATCTTGTTGATCAATCAGTTTGCTTGCAAGGCTCATCAATTACCTTAATGGAATCGAAACTTTAGTAGATTTCGAATTTCTCAATTTTTGAATACTCTTCGTCGTTGATTCGCTTATGAACATATTAAATCGTTGCCTAGGAAGCCTATCGAAGGGCAGAAAACTGGAACAAGCGGGCTCAGGAAGATGGTACTACTCCTTCCATTCGGTTAAGTTCTATTTGAGTTTAATTTTTGTGGCATTTTATTGCTCATAATTTGAGTGATCTTAGCACAGAAGTATGATTGCTCATAATTTAACTGAAACAACTATTTGATGTGGTCATGCTTCTTGAATTAAAATTAGGATTACAACTTATTAGTTTGTGGTATATATATCTCGATATCTAAGGGGCACAAGATATTCTACTATACAGATACTTATGCTTGATTCTTTTCCATTCAGACTCATTAACTTTGCAATCCTCTAGCTGCCATAGTCGTTGTAGCTTTGTGTTTGTGAGGAGACATTTCTTATGGTAACTTTTTTTGATGTTGTTCAGATTCTTTTCAGTGTTAGAACTTATTGACAATTATCTCAATCTCTCATGTGCTCTAGTACTGCAGTCTAATCGCTGAGGCATTGTTAATTATCTCCCAACATCGAGCTTTCTTTTCTTTTTCTTCAGAGAATCATTGTCATTCAAGATAGCTATTTATGTTGCTTCAGCTATATAGTGATCCTTCTCTATATATCGATGTCATCATCTCTCGGCTAGTATCTTGTTGTAGTCACTTTTTGTATCTGAAATTGCAGGACTATATTCCACACGCTTTGACTCAGCATAAGATCTATGAAAATGCTTTCTTCAGTAAAGTAACATGTAACATACAACCACGTTTCGTGAAGTACTTATACATGTAAGTTATTGTAATACATGTAATCATTCTGTAGGTCTCAACGTTTTTGCTTATTGTATATATATATATATATATATAGACCATGTTGTTTTTTGATTATCTGATGATTATGTTTTTGTTCTGTGTTTACATCATCTTTGTGTTTATAACTGATAGATTTATGGTCTTGTGTGGACTTGGTTATATTAGGTGATAACTTCTCTCAGAGAAGCTGGGCTTGAATCTTAATATTTGATATTGGGAATTGACTTCACCAATGCTCACACTTTTATCAAGAAGTAAGACTCAAATCTTTGTTCATGTTAAACCTTAGATGTTTGGCATTTGTCTGGTTGTTTAATAAGGCTCAAAATCTTTGTTTTTCTGTTGTTGTTGCAAGACTCCACCTTCAGTTCCAGAAACCAAAGAAGCATTGCTTTAGGAAGGGACTTGAAACAATTCTTTATGGTATGCTCAATCTTTGTTTCTAAATATTTGCAGTTTAGATAATGGCTAAACAATTGCATGCTATAAATCATAATGAAGTTTTTTATTTTGTTAAGTTTACATTTAAAAAAAGAAGAAGTTAAGAACCCCAATGGAGTTCCACCATTGGAAGCATAAAAAATTCAAAATTTATTATGGAGTTCTTAACTCTTAACAAATTATTATTTAATGTTAAGAACCCCATTTGAGGTTCTAATTGTTGGAGATGGTCTAAACACAAACAAACAATGTACGATATATCTCTTATACAGGGGCGGCTCAACATTTATTTGGGCCCTTGGAACAATTTTTATTTTTTATTTTTAATATAAATATTTTTGGCTTTGTATTAACAAAAAAATTTGGACTGATAAAGTGTGAGTGATAAAGCAGTCGCACTTTTTGTGACTGATTTAGAACTGAAGTAAGACTAAAGAGAGACTAACATTAAAAAGTTGCAAATCAGTCGCAAAAGTGGGACTGAACTACTTAGTCTTACATCATTCGCACTTTTGGGACTCTGTTAAGACTGATCTGAGATTGAGGGTGACAGTCTCAGTCGAGTCGCAAACAATTGTGACTGAATTGTGACTGAGCTCTGCGACTTCAACTATCAGTCTCAACTCAGTCCCTCCCAGTTAGGTAAACACATTTTTAACGCGTTGTACCTAACATAACCAAAAAGTGTGACTTATATATCAGTCACAAATCACAATCACTGTTAAGTTGCGACTGTTCAGCAGCCTCAGATCAGTCACAAAAAATCAGCAGTCTCAGATCAGTTGCAGTCCCAGTTGATTAAATAAGTTAAATAAAATTATCCAGGGGCTCGAACCCGAGACCTCGGACCGTTATAGTTTTTGTAATAATCCAGTAACCATTGGGACACTCGACTCTTTCGATAATTGTTTACGACCATTAATATATATTAAAGGCCGTAATCAATTATCGAAAGAGTCGAGTAGCCCAATGGTTACTGGACTACCACAAAAATTTAAATTGTCTAAGGTCACGGGTTCGAGTCCCGGCTTGGACCATTTTTTGTAAAAAAAAAGATTTTCGCGAAACTTAAACGATTTCGCGAAATTTTGAACCAAAGCAATCTGCGACTGATCTGAGACTGAATTATTAGTCTCAGATCGCTGAACATAACTGCAGCTTCATCTTCTTCCCCCGTGACAGACGACATTTCTTCTGCAAATTCTCTTGTTTAGAGCCGATTTTTCCCCAAATTTTCAATAGTTAACCAATTTCTAACCCATTAAAATGTCCCAATCGACTCGCTCTAGATTAGGAAGAGGAGGAGGGAGATCGCGGAGAAATTTCCAAACAAGTGGAGACCAATCCTCTTCTCCGGTGACTCCAGGGAGCTCGGCGGTGAGGCTACCGGTGGTTAGAGCTCACGCCGGTGTGTTTGCCCCGCCCAATTTCACTCCATCTTGGAATTCCAAAAATCCAAACCCTCCATCGATGGATGATGGATTTTCTTCCCATCAAGACCATCATCCACATCAATTCACTCTAGACGATCTTCTCAATAACGAAGAACGGTCTAGAGATCTTCCTAAGTTGGATCCATTTCCCCAAAGCGGCACAATTTGGTAACTTTATTTTTTTTTTTTCGATTTCATAGGTTTTTTAGGTGTAATTAGTATATATTAAGTTAAATTAGGTTGTAAATTAAGTTGATGGATTTTAGATTGGTTGATTTGGAATTTTTGTGGTTGTTTATGATTTGTTTTTTAATTTTTGTGGTTGTTTTTGGATTTTATATGAATTCATTATATATATATATATATATCATGATTTTGCTTTGAATTTTTAGTCATTATACTTATTTTATTTTGTGGAATTTTTGGAACTATTTTAAGAATTCCTATAAGTTTAACAAAAAAGTTACAAGTTTTTAATATTTTCTAAAACCAAATTTGAATATTTATATTTTTTTAGTAAATTTTAAGGAATATTTCCATTGAATTTTAAATTAAATTTATAAAATTTTGAAATGTTTAAATTATAAATATTTTATGAATTTTTCTCATAATTTAGATACTTTTTATCGATTTTTATAAATTTTTATAATTTATATTGATTTATAATGTATTAAAATGAATTTTAATAATTTACCATGAAATTTATAAGACATTTGTTGTAATTGTATTTATTATGACTGTTTTTATGCGTTTTAATAGGTTCGATCGAGACCGCAAAAGTCAAATTTCTCGACAGATCTCGAAGATCATCAGGGGCGGTTATGATGACGTTTATCTTAGTTGGACTAATACTCCTCCAAACGTGCGAAACCAATTTTTCGTAAAATTTGCGGTAACATTTAAGTTTTGTTTTTGATTTTACTCTTATTTATTAAATGTTTGTATACTTTAACACTTAATGTTTGTTTCAAAATTGTTGTAACAAATTTATTACTGGAATCCGGCTATTACTCACACTATGCGAGCAGAGTTTGATAAAGTCGGCATTAACCGTATGAAGGGAATCACCACACAAGTCAAAAATGAGGAAAAATGTCATGGAGCTCTTGGAGTACCTTCAAGCAACACTTTCATCCTTTCCATCTCACTTGACTTATATGCCTCCTCCTCCTCCTCCGCGAAACAACAGTTCAGGTGCTTCTTCAGCGACAAGACCTTCTAACTGATTTATCATCTATTTTAATTTTTTCCGCATTTTCGTTTATTTGAACATTTTATGTTCTCGCATATTTTTATTTAATATCATTTCAATTTTGATTTCATAGATTAAATCTAATTATTTTCTTTTTTGCAAATTTTTATTTAAATTTATATGCTTTTTATATATAAAAATAATAATAAACTTTTGCCACCGAACTGAGACTAAATACTTGAGACTGTTTTGGAACTAAAATCTAGGACTGATTTGCGACTGATTTGCAACTGATGTTTGAGACTGATCTGCGACTGAAAACTGAGACTTATATGTGACTGATGTTTGAGATTGATCTGTGACTAAAATCTGAGACTGATCTGCGACTGGGCCTTGAGACTGATATGTGACTGAGTTTAGAGATTGATCTGTGACTGGGATTCTGAGAGTGAACTGTGACTGAGCTTTGTCACTTACCATGCAGTCTCAGATTAGTCGCACATTGAGACTAAATTAACGGTTGCAAATTCAGTCGCACTTTGAGACAGATATTTGTAGTCTTTAATCAGTCCCAAATATGTGACTCAAGTGCGACTGATTAAAAGAGCGACTCCACTTTCGCGACTGTGTACATCAGTCCCAATTCAGTCTCACTTTCCGCAGTTGAGAATGATTTGGGACTGATTTTGTAGTCTCTAAAGCCTTGTTTTCTTGAAATGTACATTTCATAGTTTTTTTTAAACATTTGGGCCATCTTTGATATTTAAAATTTTTCTAGGCTCATTGATTAAGTTTTAAAAACACTTCTGGACTTTTTTTACCCTTAAAAAAATTATAGGCCTTTTTATAGAATATTTTTTTATATTAGAAAAAAAAATGTTTTGGACCTTGGACCCGGGGCGGTCGCACTGTCAGCTCGCCCTCCTAAGCCGCCTCTGCTCTTATATCATTCCAGATCACTTGTGTTTGCAAGTGATTGTGCAAAGGCGACAAAGATGATGGAATACCCAAAAGATTAACCAGCGTTTTTTTTTTAGACATAAAAGATATTATATATTTCAAGAGTTCTTTTTATTGTTTCGTTATTTCTCTAAACGTTTAATCTTTTTATTTAAAAACAAATTTTCTAATCTGAAATGTTATAAGGTTTTTCAAAAATCTGTCTTTTGTAAATTATGTTTGTATGAACTGAATCAATTCTCTAATATGATGAGTAAAGTTGTAAGAGAAAAAAGAAAGAAAAAAAAAGAAGAAAGAAAATGGAAAATACAAACAAATAATTTAATGTCATAATAGTTGCGCACATGTTAGTAAACTAAGAAAGGCATTTAAGAAACTATTGAACAAACAAAATGAATTAAATACAATAAGGTTTGCTCTGAAAAAGAGAATGTTGCAAAATTGAAAGAGATGATGTGATGCTAGATGCTGCGGTGGCTGGTCGTCCTTCGGGACACCCACCTGACTCATCGACATCGTGGACACAAAAGGTTTGTGATACAAGTGCTGGAGGAATGCTTGCACCACATATGGTGATCGATGATGCGATTGTGGATTCATTGGTGTATGTGGAGTTTCCACACATGGAAGATGGGGAAGTTGCTGTAATGATTGCAGATGAAGTGTTGAAAGTTATGGGGGATTTATGGAAGAATTGTATCCACGTGAAGCTGTAGTGCTTCGGTCGCTTGTTTGACGACGAAGTTGAGGGATATTAGGAAACTTAAAGGGAGTTTTTTATGTGATTGATCTTCTTAGGAATTTCTTTATGATTCGCTTTAATGTGGAGGATGACTATTTAATGGCGAGGACCGTGGCGTTTGTTTGGTATTTACCTATGGTGTAAGATTGGGATCTAAATTTTGATCCTCTTTGTGATGACATAATGACGACTTCGATGTGGGTGAGGATTCTGAATATCCCTGTGATGATGTATCATCGTCGAATCATTATGGCAATTGCTTGTCGTGCGGGTAAACCTGTTTTGTGGATCTTACTAATATTAATTTTGAGATAGCCCAATACATTGGGGTTTGTGTGGAGGTGGACTTACTAAAACCTTTAAAGGGGACTGTTTGTGTGAAGGGGAGTCAGTAATTCATTGAGTACGAAGGTGTGAATAATATTTGTCCACGGTGTGGGATTCATGGTCACTTCGTGAGTAGTTGTCTAAAACTTGGACCAATGATGGTTGAACAAGGAGTTGAAGCAGTGTAGAACGTTCAGACTGTGTCGGCTGCAGTTGTGATGGATCATGGAGATGATGGGTTCACGGTTGTTCGGAGATCTAACCGTAAGCAAGCAGAACATGACAAGAAGGGTACTTCTTTGATAGTTTCTCGAAAGGGATCTACGGGAAGAAACTTGAGAGATATTCCACTTAATACAACATTTAAGAATGTAAGGATCACTAACATATATGATGGGCTACAACAATGGAAGAATAAGGAGAAGGTTGTATCGAATGAGATAAGGGACTTGGAGAGGAATTCGGTGCAACTTCCAAATCACGATCATGTGGTAGTACCGTTAGGCAAGAAAAACATGATCCAGTTTTCTTGGGTAACACAGGACTGGGAAAAGATTTGGTGGTTTTTGAAGCAAAAAAAATTATTGCAGATAGGTGAAGGAGCGAAGGTAAATGGTTCAGTTCGTAAGGTTAAGGGCACTAGAACGGGTGTAGAAAGGGGCAAGGAAAAATAAGCCTACACGAGATTTCATATTTGGACCAAAAGTTGCGGAAGTGAAAGTATAAGAATCGGGTAAGCAACTTCATGGGGAGAATGGTGTGTCCGTTCGAACTTGAGAAGGGGCTATACTTGATGATGAGGAACCAGTAATGTTTCATGGACATCTTCGCCTCATTTGCATCATACCGTAAATTGTGATATGGACGGCTGCGCCTAATGGTACAGCTGTGGATTTTGGTGATTAAAGGTCGCCCCGATAATTCATTTGTTCCTTCGTTTTCTTTTAGTGATGAATAGTCTCTTTTTGGAATTGTTGGGGCCAAACAAACCCAATTTTTGTCGTTTGGTACGTTATATATTAAGAAATTCAAGACGAATATGGTTGCTTTGTTTGAAATACACGCTGGTGGTGTAAATGCAGATCATATATGTAGAGGTTTGGGCTTTGAGAACTCGTTTCAGGTTGATGTTATAGGCCAAAGTGGAGGTATCTGGTTATTATGGCGAGAAGGTTTGGGAACAGTTTTTATTCTAGAGTCTTGTGAGCAATTTATTCACTTGCGATTTGAGGATGTGTTAGAAATTGTTCACGTCATTGCAGTCTATGATGCCCCTTCTGCTAGAAGATGAAGGGAGCTTTGGAGTAAATTGCAAGAGATAGTTTCAGGAGTTACCGAGATTTCGATACAATCGTACGCTTAGGTGAACATAGTGAAGGAAACAATCGTTTTTCTAGAGATTCTATAGCCTTTGGACAGTGGATGTCTTATTGATTTGAGGTATAAGGTAAATTGTTTTACTTGGCGGAGAGGTTGTTCTGGAAGTACATGCATAGCAAAGAGTGGATAGGATGTTATGTTCAGCCTCCACAAGATTGAAATGGCAAGAGGCATTCTTTGCCCATCCCCCGTTTCTATTTTCAGATCATGCTCGTCTTTATGTCTAGTTATGCCATGATATTGCAAATGACCCACGAAGAAGGTCGTTTCATTTTGAAGCGACTTGGTTATTACATGATGGTTTTAAGGAACTGATGTGAAGTTCTTGGGACACAAGCACCACGATGCCGAAGGAGCATGCTTTGAGGATGTAAGGACACACTTACACAATGGATTAAGGAGGTGTTTGGGGATGTTATGAGGTGGAAGGAGCATGTTTTGGATGAGATTACACGAGTTCAAGAGGCTCTAGATGTTGTTCCCTCATATTAGCTACTTGTACCGGAAGAGGATTTGCTGAAGTAGTTTGACACCATCTTAGAACAAGAAGAGGTGATATGGTTCCAAAAATCTCGCAAAAAATGGATCATTTTAGGTGAGCGTATTCTATACTTCAACGGTTATCCGGCGAAAGAAGAATCGAATTGAGAGCCTAAAGAATGATGGGGGTACTTGGATTGTGGATAACAAGGAGCTGGAGAGGTTAGCTATTTCTTATTATAAACATTTTTTTTTCATTGGATGATGTGCCAAAAATTCACCCATCCTTACCGAGTGAGGGGTTTATTGATTTGTCAAGTACATACCTTGAGATGCTTGCTGAACCTTTCTCCTTGGTAGAAATTGAACAAGCAATGCGCAACATGGGCAAGTACAAGGCACCTGGGTCATATGGTTTTCAGCGAGTGTTCAATCAAAAATGTTGGGACATCGTGTGGAAGTCACTTTCAGAATTTGTTCTATACTTTTCCAGGAGCGGAAATCTATGTAAAGGAGCTAATGATGCGTTGATTGTGTTGATACCAAAAATGGAAAAGCCAAAGGCAATAACCCGATTCAGACCTATTAGTTTATGTAATGTTTTTTTAAGATCATTACTAAAACTATGGTTCTCCGGTTAAATGTGGTAATGCAAAAAAAAAATTGGGCCGACTCAATCAAATTTTATTCCAGGACGGCAGAGTACATATAATGTCGTTCAAGAAGTAGTTCATTCAATGTGTCGAAAATCAAGATGAAACAGATGGATATTGCTGAAGCTAGACTTGGAAAAACATATGACCAAATACGTTGGGATTTTTTGGAAGATACAATCGGGGCTCTCAAGTTACCGGACGGCAGGTGGAGTGGGGAGAAAACAGGCTTTCAAACCATTGAAGGGCTTCCTTTGTTGCCGTTTGTGTTATATGTGTGGAGAAATTGTGTCACTTCATTGAATGGGCAATATTAAACAAAACATGGGAACCGATTTGTCTATATCGTGGGGGACCTCTCTTGTCGCATATTTGCTTTGTCGATGATTTGATTTTGTTTGCGGAAGCATCAAAGAAACAATTTAGAACGATTTTGCTTTTGAGTATTGAATAAAATAGGGGCTGTGCCCTATTTCTTGACCCAAAAAAATACAAAGAAAGGCATTTAAGAACTCGGTCAAAGTAGATAAGAAGCTGTGATATAAAGTACATGATGTTTTAACTCGTGACTCATAAACTGCATGCCGTTTTTACTTTTTCGCAAAAAATGTGGAAGAAGTTCACGTGTTGTACAAAAAAAAATCAGTCAGTCATCATCACCGTACAAAAATTTATGACCAGATCTTTATTTCTGTTGTCGTCTTCTTCACCTCTTCTCAGTCACTAACAAAGATCATCTCTTTCTTTCTCTAAATATCACAATTTCGAGTTTTTCAATCAATCTTCCATAGAAGTGAGTGCTTCAATTCAACCTTTCTATTGTTCTCAAAATCAATATTTTTTTTATTTGAAGTTCTTATCTATTTGTTTCGATTAATTTTGTGGGTTTGCTCCCTTTATTCTATGTTGCCTCTGTGTATATCAATTTATGGAATCGAAATTCTCAATTTCGCGTTTGTGATGCTCCATTTGATATTTTTCTTCTATGAACTGAACCCACTTTGGTGAAATTGATTAAAATCGGTGGAAATTGATACTCTCTTCTTCCTGTTCATTAGATTCTAAAAATTCATACTTTAGGGTTTCTATTCTCAGTAATCACTAGTTGAGGATTTGATATCTGTAAGCTATAGTGTATTTGTTAAGCTCTGGAGAATTCATCAACACAAATTTCAGGTCCATTATTTTTAAGCTAGGACTCAATGTTGCATACAAGAGCTGCTATGAATTAGTTTAGAGAGAACAGTTGCTATGATTTAATGAACAAGACTAAGAATAGTTGTTTCATAGCTTTGCATCTTTTTGTATTGACTTGAGATGTCTGTGTTTTGTGTGGCAGTGGAAGGGAATTCTTCACGTGAGAGATGATGGAGAATTCAGATGGAATGAATACAGTCACAAATGAAGTTTCTCCTATAGTGGAACCGTTCATTGATATGGAGTTTGAATCAGAAGAGGCTGCAAAGTCTTTCTATAACAATTACGCTACAGGCATAGGTTTCGTTATGCGAGTGGATGCATTCAGGCGATCAATGCGAGATGGGACCCTCGTGTGGCGTAGACTTGTGTGTAATAAAGAAGGGTTCCGTAGACTGAGACCACGGAGAAGTGAAAGCAGGAAACCTAGGGCTATAACAAGAGAAGGATGTAAAGCTTTGATTGTGGTGAAAAGAGAGAAATCCGGCAAATGGATCGTCACAAAATTTGTGAAAGAACATAATCATCCTCTCTTACCTCTTTTGCCTAATGTTGGACGGCATTCTCAGGTCTTTCAGACACCGGTAAGTTCATATGATTTGGAGCATGTTCTTGTACACCTTGGTTTGTCTTTCCTCTGAACTCATGAACTATATTCAGGACGAGAAAGACACAAAGATTTGGGAGCTAAGCGCAGAGCTGAGCCGAGAGAGAACGCGTTGTGCTGCGTTACAACAGCAGCTTGATATGGCCCTAAAGGAGATGGAAGAACATTCCAATCATCTATCCATTAACATCAATAATGTTATCCAAAGTGTTAGAGAAATAGAGTCTAATACTTTCACCAAACCCCTCAGCTGAATTAAACAACAGAACAGATAGTTTCATTTTGTGTTCATAAAACCTCTTAGTCCAACTTGTCATCTATTAGACAAACAAAGAAACATAGAGAGAATTTGTCATCACGTTGTTTACATAGGTCATGGAATTGGAACTTGAGAGACTCATCATTCCAAATGATTCATGCTCCTCTATGTAATCTCCAATGGATTATTGCCAGAAGGCGTAAATGGCAGTGGAGATGTAAACCAACAGAGCAGAGGCAACCAATGTCACGAGCGTTGCAACCGCTTGAACCGCGGATTTGCTGCCGCAAGAGAGCAAACCAAGACGGATCTGAATCACATTAACCATAGAAAGCATCAAAAACAAGCATCCCATGACAGATCCAACAGCAGATGCCATCATTCCCCATCTCAAAACCTTGATGTTGATGTGAGCTCTGAAAATCTCATCAACATCTTTGCTATTGAGAAGGTTTAGGGCAAGCTTAAGACCTTGAGCTACGAGAGAGGAAAAGAGGAAGAAGCTAAAGGAGACGACTTCGAAAACAAGTAGCTTTTTTGCGACGTCAACACTTGCATCGCAGCTAGATCGTTGTTCAAGGCTGCGTTGTCCTGGAGTCGCTAATGAAAGACCTACGAAAACAGCGATGGTGAAGAGAGAGTTAACGTTCACGAGACCGTCGAGAGCGCTTACGTGGACACTTGTGGTGGCGAGGGAGGATGTTGAAGATGTCGCCGGAGATGTCATTCTTACGCCGTTCTCAACGCCGGTCATGTAGTTAAGTTTCGGCTCAGACCTGATCAGGAAAAGAAAATTGAAAAAGAAAGTAGAAAGAAAAAAGAGAGATTGAGAGAGAGGGTTTAAGCTAACTCTTTGATGAAGGAATCTGATTTCAGCGATGAGTTTGCTTTTGGTCGGAGCTTAGTTGGAAGAAAGAGATGGATTGTCTTTTAAGAGGATCTTGTCGGGACTCTCTCTCTCTCTCCTTTTGCCGTTTTATTCCACGTAGGAGTCAACTCACAATTAAGTTGTTAACTTTTTTGAATTTTCTTCCCAGTTTAAGAAAATGGTAATGTTTCAAATACTTTTTAATACGAGATTCTAAAGTATACTACGCATGATGATTTTGAAAAGAATAATAGTTTCCATCATTTTAACATTTTTAAAAAGATACGATGCACATAAAATCATAGAGTAACAAGACTTAAGCAAGTAACTATGTGTTGTTTAGAGCAGCTCCAATGGTAGCTTTTTATGTGAGGTTATTAATATTTAGTTGCATTTAATTGAATAAAAAAAGGGTAAACGTTTAGAACCGTCTAGATTATAGAACTTTTAAATGTTCGGAAAGCAGCTTGATCCATTCCTCAGTCCCACATGGATGTAGTTTGAACCATGGCGTGTTCAAATACGGATGCTCCTGCAATTAATTGTTGCATAGAAAATGAATCAATACCAAATAACCAAGAAAAACGTATATTACACGGACATAGTAGTATGAAATTTGAGGAGATACTTCCTGTGTTATAAATGTCCACTTAGATTCAAGCAAAAGACTAACAGAGCATGAGGGCAAATCTTTTCCAGATGGCATCTAAAGAAAGAGGTTGTTGCAGTATTACAACTGAAACAAAGAAAGATTGAAGAAGAAAGAAAGAAAAGGAAAGCTTGAGTCTCTTGTATTCATCATCGTAACAACAATGTACATTGTTCGTATATATATACGAACACATATGAAGAAGAAGACACATTCAGTTTAATCATAATGATTAAACCGATTACATTTTAATAAGAACCAAAAAAATGACCCTAAACCAGAACCAAGACTTTAGACCAATCTTAATAACCATAACCGAAAGTCCAATGCTCCAATACCCTCCCTCAAGATGGCAAGTATATTGAAAACATTGCCATTTTGTCAATAATTGCATTGAACTTACTAGGAGATAAAGGTTTCATGAAGATGTTCGCAAGGTTATGTTCTGTTTTTACATAAATTGGCTTTATCAAACCATCAATTATCTTCTCTCTCACTTTATGACAATCCATCTCAAGATGTTTTGTTCTCTCATGAAAAACTGAATGCTTGGATATGTGAATTGTTGCCATTGAATCACAAAAGAAATTTACTGCTTGTTGTTGTGGTGCGTCTAGTTCTTCCAAAAGGTTTACAAGCTACATGAATTCTTTGAGAGCAAATCTCATTGCTCAGTACTCTGACTCTACTGATGAGAGGGAGATGGTTTTCTGCTTCTTGGACTTCCACGTAATAAGTGAAAAGCCGAGAAACATACAAAACCAGAGATTGATCTACATGAATCCTTGCAAGTTCCCCAGTCAGCATCTGTGAATGCCGTGAGAATGAGACTGCATTCAATTGAGTAGAAAATGTTTTTCCCTATAGTTCCTTTCAAATATCGAAGAACTTTGAGAGCTGCTTGTAGATGAGACTGCCTTGGTGTTGAAGTGAATTGACAAAGCTTGTGTACTGCAAAGGTGATGTCAGGCCTTGTTATGGTGAGATACATCATTTTGCCAACAAGTCTTTTATACGTCTCTGGATCTGATAGCAGTGGCTCTCCATTATCTAAGACAAGCTGTGTATTTGGCTCAATTGGTATGCTTGAAGGTTTGCTGGCCAACAACCCTGCTTCTTTTAATAACTCAAGTGTGTATTTCCTCTGACAAATAGAGATTCCTGCTGCACTTCTTGCTATCTCCAGACCGAGAAAATATCTCAATGGTCCTAGATCACGAACTTTAAAATGGCTGTGTAGAGCATTCTTCAGGTGTTCTACATCTTCTTCATTGTTTGAGGCTATCACTATGTCGTCTACATAAACCAGCAGTGCAATGTATCTGTAATTCACTTTCCTGATGAAGAGAGTATGGTCAATATAAGATTTTTTGAATCTGAGAGCTTGCAGAGTGTTGCTGAACTTCAAAAACCATTGTCTTGAAGCCTGTTTTAGGCCATATAAGGACTTGTGCAACTTGCACACTGCGTTGTGAGGTAATTTTCCTTCTTTTGTCACTGTATATCCTGGCGGTAAGGACATGAAGATTTCCTCGTGCAAGTCTCCATTCAAGAAGGCATTTGACACATCAAGTTGTGTTAAACTCCAACCTTTTACCGCAACAACTCCAATCAAAGTCTTAATGGTTGTCATTTTAGCTACAAGGGAGAAGGTATCTATGAAATATATTCCTTCTTTATGTGTAAAACCTTTAGCCACTAACCTAGCCTTATATCTCTCAAAGGTTCCATCATCATTCAATTTAGTCTTATAGACTCCACCTACATCTTATTGCACGTTTTCCTTCAGGTAAAGTACAAACAGTCCAAGTTTCAGAGTTCTCTAAAGCTACCAATTCCTCATTCATGGCATTTATCCAATCCTCCTAATTATTAGCTTGAGAGAAAGAGGTAGATTCCGAGAAAAGACTTACAGATCAAGTGTAGACCTTGTATGATTCTGACAAGTTGTCATAGGAAACATAATTTTCCAATGGAAATGGCAAATTCTTCTCTGTAATCCCACAATAGTATTCATGAAGATAGCCAAGTGCCTAAGTTTTCATTTTAAATCTGTTAGTATGATTCACTATTTTTTTTTTTGCATCGATCTGGTCTTCTGATGCATCATAGTCTTCATTCTCCGTTTCTATCTTCTCAGTGTGTGGCAACATTAAGGAATCATGTTGAGGAACATCCTCTGTCTTGTTGTTGTCCACTCTAGTTGAGAATAAGTCATCTATCTCACCTTGTTCTTTGTCTTTAAATGGAAATATATCCTCATGAAACACCACATCACGTGAAATGTGAACCCCATTTATCTTCAAATTCAGAAGCTTATATCCCTTGTAGCCCGCATGATACCCCAAAAACACATGAGGTTCAACTCGATGATCGAATTTGTGTATTTGCTTATGAGATGTTGAGCTATAACAGAGGCACCCAAAGACTTTCAAACCTTCATAGTCTGTATTCCTTAGCATCTCATAAGGTGACACATTCTTGTGAATGGCAGATGGTAATCTGTTGATCAAGAACACTGCAGTGAGTACAAAATCCCCCCAATATTCAATGGTACATTACTCTGAAACATCAAGGATCTGGCCACATTCAAAATATGTTGATGCTTCCTTTCCACCACCGAGTTATGCTCTGGCATCTAGGACAACTGTGGTAAGACTCTATTCCTTATGATTTGAACAGCTTCTCAAATTTCAGCCCTGGTGCGTTATCAGACCTCACACCTTTTAACAACTGCCTTAAACTGAGATTCTATCTTTGTCAGGAAATCTGGAAACACTTGCAAGACATCACTCTTTAAACACATTAGATGAATCCAAGTTACACGAGTATAATCATCTACTATAGTAAGAAATTATCGATATCCTTTCAATATTGGAACAGAGAAAGGTCCCCAGATATCAATGTGTAACAGATCAAAAGGATTTTTACACATATTATTTAAAGAAGCAAAAGACAATCGTTTTTGTTTAGCTAAGGGACAAATATTGTAATGAAAACTATCTTTATTTCTTCTAGTGACACCAAGAAAATTCATTACAAAGTCTACTTTAGTTTATACATGATGTCCTAACCTACTGTGCCATAGAGAATTATTGAAAACGACATAAACCGAGAAATATAGGTTTTGAATAGATTGATTTTCAAAAGAATTCTTATCTAGAATGTAAAGATTTGATACTTGATTAACTTGTCCAATCATGAGCCCCTTGATAGTCTCTTATATCACACAAGTAAAAGAGTCAAAAATAACACGACATTTTAACTCTCTAGTCAATTGGCTCACACTAAGTAGGCTAAGAGTGAAATCTGGAATGTACAAAACACTTGTCAGTATCAAGTTCTTATTAATTTTAACTTCCCCAATTCCTTCAATGTGAATTGTTAGCCCATTTGGTAAAGTAACAGTTTTATTTTCAAGATTAACCAAGTTGATAAACAGATTTTTATCATGGCTAACATGGTGTGTTGCTCCACTATCGATGATCCATGATTGACTAGTGAGACTTACCCCTGTGGTTCTCATTATACCTACAAAATTAAGTGTAGATTTTGAGAAACCAATACCTGGTGAGGCTGTGATGATTCCTTGTTTGGTGGCGATGATAACTGTGAGTTAAAGTAAGCGATCACTCCTTCCATTTGATCCTTTGACAAGCCTTTTAGAGTTGTTGAAACCCCTGCTTGATCGTGTTTACCATCCAAGAGAGCTACTTGAGCAATTGTTGACTTGTTTTGGGTTTGTTTTCCTTTGTGCTTGAATCCAGCTGGATATCCATGTATCTTGTAGCATTTTTAAACAGTATGCTCTGTATATCCACAGTGACTACAAATAGGCTTAAACTTTTGAGTAGGGACAGTGGAATTAACCAAGCCTTCTACTATGCTTCTCTCTGTGAAATGATAGGCAGCTGCATTTGTCACGTTCGTGATACTTCTTTGACTGTGATCTTGATCCAACATGTTGTAAACTTCCACCAAATTTGGTATTTCCTTCAGCATAATGATCTGACTTCTTGCATTCGCATATGATTCATTTAAGCCTGCAAGAAACTTGATCACCTTTGTGCGTTTTGTCTTTAATGATGTATTCTTGCAACATTCACAGACTTTGCAAATGTTTACACATTCTGCTCCTTCAAGATCGTCCTACAGAGTCTTCAACTTAGTGTAATATGTGGATAAATCCATTGTGCCTTGTTGATGAGTCCAAATTTGATGCGTCAATTGATAGGATCTAGGCAAATTGGTAATGCGAAACCTGACAAGTAAATCCTTCCAAATCTTTGTGGCATTTTCAAGTTGAAGTATGCTACTATAGATCTGCTTGTTGACAGAATTCAGAATCCAAGACTTTACCATTGAATTACATCTCGACCAAATTCTGTAGTGAGGATGTGTTGGGTACGACCTAGGAAGACTACCATCGACGAATGCTATCTTATTCTTCGCATCAAGAGCTATATTCATCGCTATGCTCCAGGTTGTATAGTTAGTTCCATCAAGAACCTCCGAGATAATCGCTACTCCCAGATTGTCTCCACTAGTCAAATAGTATGGAGAAAACTGAATACCTTCAAAATTGAGATTTTCTCCAGTCGACATTTGATTCACCGAGTTTGCATTTCCGAAAAGATTCTTCGAGATCATCGATATTTGATTTTTTCCATCGATTTGATCCGAGTTTTGTGATCTTGTCGTGCGATTCGATATACCCAATCTTCTTGATGTCGCTGGTCTTTTGGTTCCTTTACGAACAACTACCATGTTTGTGAACCGTTTTCGATCGAAAGATCGGAATGATTGTTACGGAAAGAAAGAGATGAAGAACAAGATGAAAGAGATGAAATTGAGCTTCTTTTCTCAACAGAAAACGTTGGATCGTTTATGCTCTGATACCATGTTGCAGTATTACAACTTAAACAAAGAAAGATTGAAGAAGAAAGAAAGAAAAGGAAAGCTTGAGTCTCTTGTATTCATCATCGTAACAACAATGTACATTGTTCGTATATACACATATGAAGAAGAAGACACATTCAGTTTAATCATTATGATTAAACCGATTACATTTTATAAGAAACAAAAAAATGACCCTAAATCAGAACCAAGACTCTAGACCAATCTTAATAACCATAACCGAAAATTCAATGCTCCAATAGAGGTTGTCCAAGTGACAAAAAGACAATTTTTAAAACCAAACCAAAGAAGAAACTCCAAGGAATTAGTTTATCTTCCAAAACTTCCTAACACACAAAACATAATATGGTGTGAAACAAGAAAAGAAGAAGATCACAGCAGTGTTAAGAGTTTATGATGCTACCTCACGTGAAGTGAAAATGGTGATCTTTTCAAGCGATAAGTAACCTTCCTCCTGCATAAGATGATGGAATCTATAAATAAAGTAGAGTTCGGTCGATTGTGGAATAAACAGACTTTGATTGCTTATGACCATTTACCTTATTTGATACAAGTAGAGTTCGATTGATCAGAGGAACCCAGTTCCAGGGAGCGAATGATTGGTTGTGTATTTTCCATTTATCGGAAGAAGATCGAGCTGCTACAGAGAAACCTTTGACGGTGAGACTACCATCGCTTGAGGAGAAATCAGTCAACTCTCGAGCTGAATCCTCCGGAGGAGCTAATATTTCGCTCATCTTTCGAAAGTTCTCCGTCTCTCTCAGGTCGATCGATTTTCGCTAACCGAACCAACTGAACCATAAACAGACCGAATTTGGTTTACAGTGAAATAATTGAACCGAACTAAACCAATTTCGAAATAAATCGCTGCTTCGTCCTCTTAAACCTTTCCGGCTTACATCAGCCTCCGCACTTTCTCTCGCTTTCTCTTCTTCATCTGGTAGGATCTCTCATAACTTTGATCACTATACACAGGTAGTGTTTTTTTTTCTAATGGAGTTATATTGAAAATCTTCTATCATACGCTTTTTTAGGTTGCATTTTTCTAGAAAAGCTCTGTATTTGAACCTCATTAATTTTCTTTTCGAAGCAATTCGTATGTAACTTGAAGTATTACTGATATTCGATTTTGACAGGTTCCTTTATCGTTTCTCTTCATGAAATTGGTGAGTTTCCTTGCTTATGTGCATGCAAGTTAATGAAAGCTTATATTTTTCGTATAGAAAATCCAGGGGAGGGTAAATATGAAGTTTTTATGTTCTTGCAGACATGTTTGAGCAGAGGAGATGGATATCAGTATCCTCCATGTCATATGCTGAATCTTGATTGACTGCCCTTTGGACCTTTTGGCAATCACAGTTTTCTCTCCTATTCCGTATGATGTGGGTTTTGGAGCTTCTGGATACCAATCTGATGTGCCTCTGGATGCTCAGAGTCTCAATTCAAAAGAAGCAAAAACTGGAGAGACAGCTAACTCCTGCTGATTTGATATGTGCAGAACCGTGGTACAAAACTGTGAAACCCTTGCATTTGTGGGAGGATTCTTCAATTGATATAGTTCTGATCTCCAACCCTATGGGATTGCTTGGATTGCCATTCCTTATCCAAAACCCTAGGTTTTGTGCCAAGGTAAACGTTTTCAGGAATTTATTTTTGAGTTTAATGATTGATTTTGCTTGCTTGCTTGGGGTGTGCGGTGTGCTTAGTTGTTATTGCTAAGGTGTAGATATATATGACTGAAGCAACGGCAAAGATTGGACAGCTCATGATGGAAGATCTTGTCTCGATGCAATCAGAATTCAGATGCTTTGGGACCCGAGAATTCCAGTTTTCCTAGGTGGATAAAGAATTTAGATCACGAAGATGTACCAGCTTCACTTAAAAAAGTTGCCTTTGGCGAGAATGGCGATGATCTGGGCAGTTGGATGCGTCTGTACAGGTAACTATCATTGGCTTGTCATACGACATGTTACCTCATTACAATGTTTTGTTAATTAATGTCTATCTTTTTCCTCAGTTTAAATGATAATAAGAGTTGTATGAAGAAAGTTCAAGTTGTTAAATTGCAGAAGAAGTTTGTTATAATGGGACCTTGATGATAAAGGCCCTAAGTTCAGGTCTAGATATTGGGGCTTGCAATTGGATGATCAACGGACCTAACGGAAGTCTAAGTTATGTGTCAAGCTCCATCTTCATTTCACATCACGCAAAAGATTTTGATTTTCCTGGTTTTAAAGGAACCGATGTGTTAATTTACTCAGATTTTTCATACCTCCAATCTTCAGAAGTGACTGAGAATGATTGTAGTTCTCCTAACCCAGATAGTAATTATATATCAACATTCAGGTATTCTTAGTACAATTTATTTACAATTACAGTGGGATGTTTGTTTGGGACTTAGAGTAGATAATCTTTCTTTACTGTTAAACTTTTTTAGCAAAGACAAGAAGGATGATAACTTGGCTGCTTCATTACTAAGCACTGAAGACAGCATAGAAGAGGTGGAGAAATTAGCTTTTGTTTGTTCGTGTGGTGCAGAATCTGCTGATGCTGGTGGCTCAACCTTGATATCAATTACTCGAATTGGGATAGTTCTGCAGCACCTAGAGCTAATGTCAAATTTTCTTGAATCCTCATCTCTAAAGGTTGGCTTTTTCTTTCTTTTCTAATCTCTACTTCTCACATAAAATTGTGATTCTTAGTTGAAATTATTCTTAGCTCTAAAGACTAAATCTGGTTAGTTTGGTCTTTTGTGTAGGTTCCAATCTTTGTAATATCTTCTGTCGCAGAAGAGCTATTGGCATACACAAACATCATACCCGAATGGCTATGCGAGCAACGACAGAAGATGGTATACTTTTCCTGAGTACTTGGTACTCACTGTGGAAATTTTATTGGGAAGATATATCAAATTCTATAATGTTGTGATTGATGTTGCAGTTGATTTCAGGAGAACCATCATTTGGTCATCTTAAATTCATTAAAGATAAGAAGATCCATTTGTATCCTGCCATTCACTCACCTAACTTAATGTAAAGATTCCATTTAGTTTCCTTATATTGGGGTTCATAGTTTTTTTTTTTTTATCTCTGCTACCACCAATTTGATGTTCTTTTCCCCGTAAATGTATAGTTTGCAAACACATGGCATGGTAGTCTATAATTGAAATATCATCACAGCTTACCTCAAATCATTGCTTAGTTTAGATACATCAGTAACATACCTCACACGGAATCTGGATGTATATCTTGACATACAACATTCTATAATGTTATGCAAACAGAACGAATTGGCAGGAACCATGCATCGTATTTGCTCTTCACGGAGTTTGAGACTTGGCCCTTCTGTCCAACTTCTTCAGCATTGGCGCGGAGATCCAACATCATTGCTTGTCCTTGAGGTTCTTATATCTCCTTTCTCTTCCCAGCTCCATCAGATGATGTAGTATTTTATCTAGTCAGTATATCTGATGATAAGTATCTGTTGCAGGACGGGATAAGTTCAGATTTAGGACTTCTCCCTTTCAGACCGATAGCAATGAAAGTTCTCCAATGTTCATTTCTTTCTGGAATAAGGTAAGGTTTGCCTGCCTACATGATTAGTCGACATTTCATTTTGTTGCTTTGTAAGTTTTTTTTCTTTTAATTATTATGATCAAGGAATCTGAGTTGTGTCTGCACAAAGCTGGAAATAGTTTGGGTTCTTGTCCAAAGGCAATACCTTGACTAATTTGATAGAATCGACTCACTAAATTCCACATGTGCCTTATTGCCATCTGGTGCCCACTAATGTCTCACTATCTACCAAAATGTTAGTTTCTAGAAATCGTGGCAGCGCACACGTTGAGCTTACTATCACATAGTCCACTAGTCAAATGTGTGATCTGATATTTTGTTGTCATTCACTGCCCAATGCTGTAATTTTCTTCTGCAGGTTGCAGAAGCTCTCAACACTTCTTTCTGTACTGCAGCCAAAACTTGTTCTGGTAAACTATTCTCTTTAATTTTGTTGAAGAAATTTGCTCAGTTTGCATCTGTCTGTATTCATCTCTCTTCTTCTGTTTTATGGATAGCTCCCTGATGCTGTCAATAAGAGGATCAATCTTGCTGAGATGAAAAAAAACTCGATCGTTTATTACTATGAGAACAAGACGCTACATGTGCAAAGAATTGCAGACAATGCTAATGTAGAGATTTCGACAAACTTGGCCTCCAAATGGAGCTGGAGAAAACTGAGACAACGTGAAAACTTTGGAATTTCGAGATTGAATGGTGAGTTTCTGATGGAAGATGGGAAACGCAGATTAGTTTCCGGGTCAGAGCAGGAAAAAAGTTCTGGGAAGGCTCGGTCATTGATGCATTGGAGCTCATTGGCTCCGGAAACACTTCTTGACGCGTTTCTAAAAATGGGTATAACTGGATCCATAGAACACAGCACAGACGAGAATGGTTCAGAAAAGAGCAGTGTAATTCATATAAGGAACCCTCCTTGCAGTGGCCTGATAGAGACCTCGGGGATGGGTACTGCTGTCATAACAGACAATGGGAATGTAGCTTCTCTGATTTCGCAGGCGATTGATGAAATTCTTGATGGAATTTAATGGAAGCATAACTTTAATTCACAAGATCTTCCAGTGCATAAAGTTTGCAGCCTCATTCAGAAAGTTCAGAAAGTTTCTCAAATTAACTGAATAGTAAGTAATTTCCATTATCTGTAACCTGAAGCTTCTCTGATCAACAGCTGAACTGTATGATAATTGATGAGCGTTATAGATCATCAGTCTAAAGCTTTTGAAATGATCCAGGAATCAAAGATAACTTAGTGCACAAGTGAAGCTCCACCGATACCTAAAAGCAATCAGGTACTTACAGTTCCTTGCATATGTACTTTGGATTCTCTTTGTCTTTTATGTTTAAATCAAGTGATGTTGCATGTCTTTTGATCTAAACTGATACTCTCAAATTTATGGTGATTTCCTAATAAGTGAAGTATAATCATTAAGAAACAGGTTGCTAAATTGCTGTACCTGTCAGAGTATCAGATGTAATGTGAAACTGCATTCCACCACTTACCACGAAGTAGAGACCAACTGTGTTTGAAGTCCACCAGAGCTTCCCAGGGCAGTCTTTAGAGCTTCAACTTCACAACAGCCGGTGATTTTTTGTCTCCACTGAATTAGATGATAACAATGAAGAATTTTAAAACTGATGAAATGAGAATACTTAGGCAAATAATAGTTTGCTATATATATTTGCAATTCACTGAAACAACTGGATTTGCTCAATCAGTTGAGTTTGTTGCTTATGACATCTTCTTGGTTTTATTTCTGTATATTGCCAAAGCAGAACCAGCCCAAGGCTGCACCTACAGGAAAAAAGGTAGCTGTCGCAATAATGGCTGCTTCAATAGCCATGAAATAGAACAAGCCTGGTGAGTCTGGGCAGGGATCCAGTGGGAAACCACACAGATCCAGATTGTCTTCAACAGTCCAGAGAGGAAGGTACCCGGTTGTAAATATTGGAATTGGACCTTAGAGATGATTGTGTGCCACTGAGAATTGTTTGAGTCGTGGGCTCAAGGCTAACCCAGGCGGGATGTTACCTGTGAACCTATTAAGATCAAGCATAAGAGTGTTTAGATAGGGGATATTTGCCCTTAAACCCATATATTAAATGGGTATGGTATATTAAACCAGTTAATCCATTTGACTGGTTTAATATAAAATGGGTTAATGGGTCCCCAGTTAACCCATTTAGATCAATTGAATGTAGTATTGATGTTGCTTTTCACTCAATCTCAACCTCCTGATATCGACCCACATGATTCAGCCATCTCTCTGTAAGCTGACTTCTCTTAAAAGCTTGGACTTTTCTTAAAACACTTTCTCTAGAAACATCCACACTTGCTTTGGTGTTTTGCGTAGTCTTAGGAAGCTCAATCTTAGTCGGAATAGTCTTGTTGGTTTGATTCCCTCCACATTCGTAAGCCTTAAGGACCTTAGAGAAGTTGTGCTAAGCAATAATAGAGATTTGGGTGGTTTAATTCCTCACAGGGTTGGAGATTTCTTGATGAATTTGGAGAAGATTGATTTTAGTGTCCGGTTTTGTACTTGTAGATTCGAAAATGTTTTGGAGAGTTTTCTCCTGTTCCTGAAGTCTTCTCTTTTGGTTTTGGTGACAATTTGGAGTCTTGATGTCTCTGGTTTGATGAGTTCATGTCTTATATAGTTCATGTTTTTGCATATTAGTTCATGTTCCGGCACCTTTGTTCATTTTTCATCCTTTGTATTTCATGGGTTTTTGTCTTTGTTCAACGGTGTGTTTAGTTTTTTCAGAATGGAAAGTAGAAGCTACGAACTGTATGCTGGTGCTAAATGAATGGATTATATATCCCTTGAATATTGTTTTATCTTCGGTGAGCCATATATGTTTTCTTCTTTATAGCTCCAGAAAGTTAATGAATGTTTGAGAGACACAATTGATCTCATTAGCTACTAGAAAATCATCTCACAAATGTGACTATGTGAATTTACATCCATGGAATGGTTCCCAATCATGCAATTATTGATGGTTTCAGGCTGTTGTGCTACCAAAAGTACACGTCAAGGAAGGTGCTTACAACACAATGTGATTGATGGAGAGAAACTATCAGAAAGCATTGAGAGTGATGTCAGAGAACTTGTGAATGTTGGTGTTATTTGTTACCTAAAGCAGGTAAATTTATTCATACTTGTTACGAAGCATAGTAGGTGTGGTCCTAGCTTACTTGCTCTCATTGAATTTTTGTTTAGTTACTTCTGCAATCATGTTAAGTAAATAACTCTCGACTCAGGTTTTAAGTAGTGTGCCACAGGTTTTGTCACTTTCTTAATCATGTTAAAAGTCTGAGTTGATTTTCTCTGTCCTGTTTTCCGGTCATTCTACTCGCACACTATATCCTGTTTTAGAAAAGAAAAGTATGTGTGCATATATATGTACTAAAAAAAAGAGGACTGATAATGTCTCGTGCTGTAGAAAATGGTGGATAATGTAGAAAAATCACACCTCAAGACACTGCGGATATGACTTGTTCTCAAGGAAGAAAAAAGAAATCGAAAGAGGGACAGAAACACACTCAAGGAAAGTAATATTGCTGATGTTACAGTTGAACAAGGAGTGAGCACAGATGTCAACGCCAAAACGCAGAGTCCTAAAGCCAAAAGAAAGATGAAGAGAAAGAAGAAAGCAATGGACGTTGACAAGCCATTACATGTGGTAAATGATATAGTGAATGGCAGCGGAGAAGAGGAAACATTTGTTGTTAGTGTTATGGTAGATCTGGAATCTAAGGAAGACAAAGGGTAATTGAGAGGAAACACAGATGTCAAACTCAATGAAAATGTTTTCCAAACTCAGATTCCTAAAGGCAAGAAAGGAAAAAGAGGAAAACCAAAGATATGGAGGTCTGTGACCCATTGGGAAGTCTTAAGGTTGTTGAAACTGTGAAAAAGAAGATCCATTGGCAAGTGTTCAGGTTGTTGTCCTCAAGACTAACCTTATTCAATCTGAGTCGGAGCTCCCACCATGGAAGGCGTCTGCTATATCGGATCTAGGAGTAGGAAACGAGAATAAGATTGCCCTGAGATTTGAAAAAGTGTTTTGGCCCAATGTGGAGTTCCTACTCTTGTGGCTATTTTCTACATCTTCAAAAAGCAACAGGCCATTAAGTGCTTGTTTATATGGCTGTAAGTAATCTAGCACAAGACCTGGAAAAGCTATCCGATGAAGCTACCACAAATTTCGTGATGCTGCAACTTAAGAAAATGTTTCCCGATGTTCCTGACCCGGTAAGCAATCAATCTTTGACTCTATAGCTTCCTTGCGTGCTATTCTTACCGTACAATGTAGATAATATCTCCATTGGTTAAAACAGAAACAGGCTCAATATCTTGTGTCACGATGAGAACAATTCCAAACACGTTAGGATGTTATGCATATGACATAGTTGGAATGCCTGAAGATCTGGACACGAGGCTAGGTGGGCCTGTAGATCACATATTCTTTGGAGGAGAAGCTATTAATGTCGAACATCAAGGGTCGGCTCACTGAGCCTTCTTAGCCGAAGTTTCAGCGATGATATAACAATGTATAATATATATAATTGTGATATTTTCATTGACTTTGACATCTCTGTTTTCTCCTAATTCCCCTCTGTCTTCAGGTATACCATTACACTAGCGACAAATGATTCTTCTTCTCCGCCATTCACAGCATTATGTAATGGCTTGTCAACGTCCATTGCTTTCGTCTGTTCTTCCTTCTAGTTATAGGACTTTGTGCTTTGGCGTTGACATCTGTGTTCACTTCTTGTTCAGCTGTAACATCAACAATATTACTTTCCTTGAGTGTGTTTTTGTCCCGCTTTAAATTTCTCTTTTCTTCTTGAGAACAATCATATTTGCAGTATCTTGTGGTGATTTTTTCTGCACACTATATTACTGTAATTATTCGTGGACACGAAGATGAAAACAACATTGTGGACAACGCAACTAGTACAAGTTATTATGTATAATTTGTTTTTTTTTCATTTATTTTGTAATTATTTTAATTTGGTTGTTTGAGATAAATTATAATTACATATATAAAAACATTATTTATTTTGTTAGTTCTCAAATTTGTAATCAATTAAGTAAAAAAATGATGTAATTATTGTTTTGTAAGTTTAAATGGGTATAAAGTATTTAGATAGGTTTAAATAGGTATAAAGTTATATGGGTTTAAGTTCAATAAATTACAAGTAGAATAAGAAAATGTCAATAAGATCACCTCCAATAGTGAGTTTTTAATAAATTTTTTAAAAAATTTATATATTAAAATAATAGGAAAGTATGAAAAAGTAGTTTGATGTTCTTATTAAAGAGTTTTAAGAAACTCTAATATAAGAATTCTTTAATATGTCACATTTTAATTGGTTCAAGTTTTATTGAAAATATTAAAATTTAAAATATTCTTAAAATACTGTTATTAAAATTTTAAGATATTTATTATGGGGTTCTCTGGAGTTGCTCTACGTAACAGACGATGAACTGAGTCAACTTTAACGAATGTGTCAATGAAGTATAACAATTATGTGTCAAGCTCCATCTTGATTTCTCATCATGCTAAAGATTTGATGAACCGATGTGTTAATGTACTCATGCCTCCAATCTTTAGAAGTGACTGAGAATGATTGTAGTTCTCCTGACCCAGATACTAATTTTATATCAACATTCAGGTACCATTTACCTTGACTAATATGATAAAATCCAGTCACTGAATTGCAAATGTGACATATTGCTATATGGTGCATACTACTGTCTCACTAACTCCCAATTGTGTGATCTGATAATTTCTTGTCAACCACAGCTCAATGCTGAAATTCTTTTGCAGGTTGCAGAAGCTATCACTTCTTTCCGTTGCCACAAATTGATTTGGTAAACGATCTTTGGCCACTTTGTTGAAGAAATATTTTCAGCTTGCATCTATTTTATTCCGTTTTATGAATAGCTCCCTGTAGCTGTCAATAAGAGGATCAATTTGGCTGAGATGAAGAGAAACTCGATCCTGTATTAGTCTGAGAACAAGACGTTACATCTAGAGATTACGACAGACTTAGCCTCCAAACTGAGACAACGTGAAAACTTTGGGATCTCAAGATTGAAAGGTGATTTTGTGATGGAAGATGGGAAAGACAGATTAGTTTTCGAGGTTGGAGCAGGAAAGTTCTGGGAAGGCTTTGTCATTGATGCATTGGGGCTCATTGGCTCCAGAAACACTTCTTGACGCGTTACTAAAATTGGGTATAACCGGATCCATAGAACACAGCACACATACGAGAATGGTTCAGAAGAGTTTAGTTTCAGATTTTTCAAGCGGTTAGATGGAAATTTAGACTAAGCATAGCTTTATTTCACAAGATCTTCCCGTGCATAGAGCTTAGTTTCAGTATGAATAAAAATGAGAATCTTTTAGTCATGGCAAGAACAAAACGAGGAAGAACATTAGGCAAGTAGAGTTTGCTATACATATTTGCAACAAATTTGGCTGAGACAAGTGGATTTGCTTCATCATTCCAGGTTGTTGCTTTTAACGTCTTCTTGGTTTTTATTTCTGTTTTTTGCCAACACAGAACCAGCCGAAGACTGCGCCTAGGGGGAAAAAGGTAGCTGAAGCAATAATGGCTGCTCTTATAGCCATGGAATAGAACGAGTCTGATGAGCCTGAGCAGGGATCTAGCGGGAAACCACACAGATCCTGGTTGTCTTCAAAACTCGAGCGAGAGATGTTTCCATTGGTAAATTCTGGAATTGGACCTTGGAGATAATTGTTTGCCACTGAAAATTGTTTGAGTCGTGGGCTCAAGGCTAACCCGGGCGGGATGTTACCAGTGAACCTGTTATGATCAAGCATAAGAGTGTTTAGATAGAGCAAATTGGACCAAGTAGCAGGGATTTCCCCAGAGAAGTTGTTGTTGGAGAGGTCCAGTGTAACAAGATATGGAAGAAAAGAGAATAGATCTGATGGAAGAGTGCCAGAGAGTCTATTTCCAGAGAGATCTAGACTTGTCACGGACAAGCAATCCTTAAATCCTCTTGGAAGCTCGCCTTGGAGATCATGATCAGCAAGATTGATGCTGAACATACTTGCGCCATTCTCGCAATTCACACCACTGAAGTTGCAGATATCACCTTCAAGGTGGTTTTTAGATACTTTCCATAATTGTCCATTGGGGTCCTTAAATTGGGATTTGAGGTTTCTCAGGCAATATAAGCCGGACTCACTAGCACGGGACAAGCTAGAGAGCAGTAGTAACACCCAGAGACAGTTCTGGATGAAAATGGCACGAAAAAACTTAGCAACCATTATAGCCCAGAGACAACCAACCAAAAGCCGTATATGTTTCCAGTGGTACTGCTCAGATGGAACAGCTCAAGAGTAAATAAGCCTGAAAAAAAAAAGCACGGAGTACTACCAGAGTTACCTTCAAGAAGATGATGGGTTACCTAACCGAGAAGCACGAGGATTGACCAAGAAAAAGAATATCACAGAGTACGCCTTAATGTTGTGAGACGGATATTATTTTATGCATAATTTCCTCTGACCAGACATATCGTGATATTCACTATGATCCAAAGAATCTTGACTTGATGCCGATCAGAGTTTTATAATAATGGATATGGCAATTATTAGAAAGTTCAAAGAAGTTTAAGATCATATGAAGCATATGTGTACACTCTAAATACATAAGCAGCTTTCAACGATTCATACAAACATAAGACATTAAGTCAAGACATAACTAGTTAAAAGGAAACATGATGACCATGCTTTTATAGATTCTGATATCTTTATTAAACTAGAAATCTAAGCCATGAGTAGTCTCTTCTCTTTTCTCTTCCATTTTCTTGCTTACTCCATCTAGAATAGACAAAAAGTCTCTCACGATTACGAATACTCTCAATACCTGCGCTTCTTCCTTTACTGATTCTCCACGGAAATATTTTGTGATCTCTTTCACTGCAGAGAGCGTGTAACCTTCTTCTCTTTCGATCTTCTTAATCTCCTCAGCAGCAGTTTCTAAGAATTGGGTCAACGACTCCATGAATTTCCACCATTGTTGTTCCTCTTTGTGTCCAGCCTCTTCACACAGAAGCAGAACCTCACTAATTTTTTGGACTTCTTGATAAAGCTTTGCTATATCCCTTCTTAGAACAATATAGTCCAAAACTGCAGATTTCTTGACATCTACAAGTCCTGAGCTGAGATTTCTTACAGCTTGTAATCCTTCGGTCCCTTCGGATTCTATGATTTTCTTTACAACAGAATGCAAGAGAATGATCCGTCCATCTAACGACTTGATATTGACAAGCTGGAGAAGCATCTCAAATTTGAAGTCATGAGCATTTCCGCTCTTAGTTCCTGTCTGTAAGACAGCTCCAATAAGTTTCAATAACATTCTGCTATCTCGCAGTTCCTCACAAGCAGCCTGCAAAAGAATCATATAGCTTTATGAGACATAAGTTTACGATAACATTCACATTCATATATTTCTTTTGTTATCTTCATCTTTATTTTATACCTGTATAACGTTGAATGATCTTCTCAAGTGTTTGACTTTGGAGTCAAAACGAGCAACAGCGAGCAATGCATCAACCTTTTTGAACACAAAAGGTACATTAAGCAATTCCTTAAGAAACCTCTCCGATGGTGCAAGCTTCATCACTGAATCATCACTATAGCTTTTCAACTTCTCCTCTTCTTCTTCACTCGGTGCCATTCTTAATAAACTCTCAAAAATCTCAACTCCAAGAGCATTACAGTGACCTGAAAGAAAACACAAGTCAGAATCAACTTGATACAATCGAAAATAAGAAGAAGTTAGCTTTAAGGCTTGATGCTTTACCATCTTGAAGGGCCTGAATAACATCATTTGCTGTAAGCTTACATGTTGTAAGCAGAAGAGCAACATCGTGACTCTTTCTTGGATATAAAACTTTGCTTCCCTGATTTATCATCGGAAGATCACAGCTTAAACTTCTCTGTTTTGAGTTAGTAACTGAAGAGTTAGATGGAAGACGATCCCATGTATTCGTCAGGCGAGAACTTGGCCGAACTTTATCCCAAGGCAAAGGTTTCAGATTTGGTTTTGGTCGCTCTGTTGCTCCTTCCAAACAGCTCTGTGGTAACTCCGAGAAAGACGGCTTTTTTCCAGATTTCTGAACCATAAAAGACTGTGACGGTGGCACACGAGAAGGTGGCTCCGGCATTGCCGGTGGTGGCCGTTGTGGAGGAGGAATAGCAACAGTAGCAAATTCACTCTGTTCACTTTTAGCAAGCTCTGGATTTTCCCAAGAAGATTTCAGATTACTTGAAGATTCAGAGATGTTGATACAAAAGTCTCTAGCTGGTGAAGCAGAAGTGGAAGAAAGAAACAAAGACTTAACATTTCGACTGAAGTCATTCCACCTCGGCGGCGAACTTTCTAGAACCTTCCGGAAAAATCGATCAGGTGTGGTGGAAACTGAAGAGTACATAGAAGAACGAGCATATGCGTCTGGAGTTCTAATCATACCATTACCTCTCTCTGGTGAAGTAGAAGCAGAAGAAATGCGTGGATACCCTAAATTTTGATTCCATAGGCTAAACATTCTCAGAGACGATCCATGTCTCTTGTTGCTCCTTACCGATCTCTCCGCCGATGATGGAGACTGAATGTTTTGGTTAATTGACCAATGTGGAGCTGTTGAGCTCATTGGTGGAGA
>JAKUCM010008888.1:0-16966 GCA_023374145.1 Lepidium sativum | reverse complement strand
ACTTTAACTTACGATTATGTCCCATATTTTGAACTTAAGAAGTATATGAAAGATATCTCTTTTTTTTGGTAGAATTCGAATTCTGCAAGATTATATTTTGTCATCGGCAAATGCTTTCAGAAATAGAAAAAACTGAATTTTATGAGTCTCAGTGATTAGGAGGAGAATATATAGTATTGAATTGTGCCACTTTAATGCTTCCATCATGCTGGTGATTTGGCGGTGATGACGATTGTATATTGTCGGCAAAGTTTAACACTTTACTTTTAATGCATATTCAGTAATTCCATAAGAAACTGATGGTAAAAAGATTCGTTCAGATGATGACAATAATGTAAACACTTACTTTATACTGCTGCCATTTTCAGACGGTACTCACACAAATTAATAATGTTGTTTAAATATTTAGGGAATTCCAAAAATATGTGGTTGTTGGTTTGTCCGAATTCGAATTCCAATCAATTTTAATTAGGAAATTTAAACTATTAATCGATATCAATTTAATGATAATTTATTGATAAAAAAATGCGTAAAGTTAAATATTATTTCTTTTGTTATCATTTTTACAAGTTTGAATAGCCAGTTGTTCGATTATTTCTTATCATTATATTTAAAATTATTTTTCCTCATCTTGTATTCATATTTTTAAATTCCGATTAGCAAATTCAATGATACATTAGATTTTACTTCAAACTCTATATTTATGAAATAAATGTCTTCAATTGTATTTTATTTTTACTCTAAAAATAATTTTTTTATTTCTTTACTTTAAATTTGGAGCAACATTTTGGAGTTTTATATTTTTACTCTATATTTATTTTGAGTAGTATACTTATAAATTTAGACAGTTTAACATTTGTAAGAATATAAAACTACTCGTGTAATAAAATGTTTTTCTTATTATCAAGGAATTATTAAATTTTTAAGGTTCTCTTCTTTTTCCTTTTGTAAAGAAGTGAAGGTTGTGTTACTTTTACAAGAATTCTTTTAATCCATTGGTTGATCACAATCTTAATTCACTACTAGGCACTTTAATTAATTTATATTAGAAGTAAAATACTTATTCACATATGACATTGAAGGAGTTTTTTCGCAAACGTTGGTCGAAGCTTGACCTAAATTACGGCGATAAGGAAGATGAAGGGGAGACTATATAGTCATCTTATAATATAATTTCAACTATTAAAATTCCAACTATATATAGAGAAATTTTCATTATAGTCAATCATAATTTGCATGAAACATAAATATAATTAAGTAAAAAGGACGGCAAAGTAAAGTAAAGGATAGAAATTGAAGACATTGTTCACACAATTAATACTACCTAAAGAATTCAGAGATTTTAAAAGTCCAACCACAGAGAATGTGTCCTTAGTCCAATCCAATTTGCATGAAACATGCAATTAAGTACTAAGGACAATAAAGTGAACTAAATGACAGGACAATATATATACTTTATACTTTATTAATACAAACTAACTATTGTTCCATATTACATACTAAAACAAATAAACATAAACTTTAGTTACGATAATTTGAAGGTTTCCTAAAAGATATTACAATACATCATATGATTAGAGACAGAAAAAAGTAGATCCACAACGTTTGTCCACTGAATCATTTGTTGTCTCTTTTCACCATTTCTCTTCGAAATATCTAAAGAAAAACTGTCCTTGTCTTCATCAGATCCTGTTGTTCTCGAGCTTGTTCTTCCATCGTTAAGAAGATCAATATACGCCTGGAGATCGTGAACGCAAGAAATGTTTTGAACGTCGAAAAAATCTAATGCAAGTTCAACTCCAACATGAGCATAACATGAACAGCTCCATGGAAGCTCATAAACCCCACCTAAAACCCTAAAGTTTTCATTGAATAAAACACCAGGAAGTTTAGTGACTGGATCATTGACGTTAGTGATCCTCAAAACCTTAACTCCTAGCTCCTCACAACGATGCTTGAACTCCAAGTTACCAACTCGAGGACCAGCGAAAGAGAACACTGTTACTGGAATATCTTCCTTTCCAATCTTCCGGTTTAATCCGAGTTCCGAAATGTCGTAAGCGAGAAGTTGAGCCAATGAGCTTCCCAGACTATGTCCAGCTAGTGTGATACTCATCTCTTCTCCTTCGTATTGATTGATCAATCTTGAGATCTCTGATAGAAGCTGTTGTCTGCAGCTCTTTAGTCCAAATTTGCTCTCACTCTCATCAGATGTGTATAAATTTAGGAATCCAGATTGAACTTTAACATCGAGCCGCGGATTATGAGGATGGAACCTAGCTGGAGATAAAGAGCTCATGAGATTCGATAACCATTCGGGGTTAGTTACCGTTCCACGAAACGTCACTACAATGTCTCTTCTTCCTAAACGTTTAACCGAATCATCTGATGAGACTGCAACGTAACCTAGCCAACGTGCTCGACGATTCATCTCGTTGTTGATCGGACTGATGTTGATGTTGATGTCTGGTGTGGCGTAGATGTACTTGGTTACTTGGTACTCTTCAGGTTGGTCGATTTCAGTTTCTTTTAGTAGGGTTTTTTTGCCATACTTGCAGCTTAAGTAACGTTTGGAATTAGGGTTTAGATCAAAGGCTTTGTAACAAGTGGAAACTAAGTTTCCGTACCGAGTGATCTCTTGTTGAAGAAGAGGGTTTAATGGTTCGATTAAGTCTTTCCAGTTGTTACATCCTTGTATCTCTCTCCAAAACTGAGCTAATGGTAAAGTCGCTGCACCGATTGAGCTTGGGGACTGCGGTGCACGATATACCGGAGAAGGATAAGAAAGATGAGAAAACGGAGGAGAAGAAGAAGAAGTAGAAAAAGGAGGAGAAGAAGAAGCCGGAGAATTAAGAATCACTGATGATAACACAGAAGAAGAAGAGGAATTAACTATTACAAGTTTGTTGGACTTTTTGTTAGAACTAGGTAGAGAAACAGTGTGAGGACCAAAGAGTGTTTGTTGTGTTATGTCTCTAAGAAATGGAAGACTTTTGATATTTAGGTTTTGTATCAAGGCCATTGATAAGTAAGAGAGTTGCAGAGAGAGAGAGAGATCTAAGGATGTAATCAATTGAAAGAACACATAGTCTAATTGTGATGAATTTATAGTAAGCATAGAGAAAGACTTCCAAATGGTTTGGCGTGTTTTGACTATGAAATGAGACTCGTATTAAAGTACTCAATTGTGATCGTTTTATAATTGATGAAGAATAATTAATGTAGAGACAGGTTTATTTTGATGACAAATAATTACACATTTCAACTTCTGATTCTCATCACTTCAGTCTTTAGTTTGTCCGCGTAATTACAATATCATGTGTGGACTACAAAATCTATTAATATAAAATTATACGATCCAACGTACGTCCTCGTATTCTTTAATTACAAATTTATGATTCAAGTTAGTTAATTGCTGATTGACCCTTTTATCAAAATAAGATAAAAATAAAGTGCTTATTGGCCACAAATATTGTAAGTTTTTTTTTATTAATTAGGAGGTTCGGCCTAAAAACATATAATACTTTAGAGTATGTGGAATATCATGTGAAAATTTCTGGGCAGATAAAAATAATTTAGTAATTTTGAATTTGAAGAAGATTGATCGATGATTTAAACTAATATGGTTAATTTTTTTTAAAGCGAAAATCACTAAATCAAAACCATATGGTCCAAATAATGTAGTTAATTAGGGAGCACAATTTGTTTTGTTGATTATATACGTTATCTTGTGGTAATTGGTTAATTATATATTAATTGGTTTTAACTAAAGAGTGTAAAACATGGTTTATTATAATTTGAATTTCAGATTTTAATAACTAGAAAACAAAGATTAGGTAGATTTCTAATTAAGGAAAAAGAGAAAAAGTATGTGAGAAGGAAAGAAAACGAAAAAAAAAAAGAGGACACGTCAAAATTAATCTTCTACTACGAATTTTTTTTGGGTTAAAAGGCTTTCATACCAGGATATTTCCTAGAAGTCAGTTATTGGATTGAATCATTTGTTTTGTATTTCTTGTGGTTACAAAATTATCATCTATTGAGATATATTTGTCAGCATGCATATATGAATTCTTCATGTCATGTTTTATTATTTCACTTTTCATGAATTAAAAATCTTGATTTCAACGTCAGATCTAAAGCTTTAAAAAAACATAACACCTGTCTTGAGTAACTTGGATTAAACGGATGGTTCCCGATGAATTCAGAACTCGGTCATATTTTTAACTTTCTTAATTAGAGGGGAATAGAATCATGCATGTGATATATATCTAAGAGATCGAAAACCAAAATGTGAGATTTTATAAATATACATCGCGCTCTACATGCTACATAACTATAAAATTAAATTCCAACTTTGAATATTTAATGTGGTAACCCCAAGAAACTTTGTATGTAGTCGGACAGTAGTCAAAAATTGTCAAACATAATTTTATACTTATAGTTATGAAAAGTATTATCTCACATAAAATTGAAAGATATTATAAATATTATACGTAAAATATGAAGTTTCAATTTACTGCCAATTAATTTTAAGTTAAAAACTTATAATTTAATATAATATATATATGTTATATAACACGATCCGACTTAAAATTAATTTAAATATCGACAATTTAATCCAAAATTGATACAGTCTATCTTTCACCAAACATATTAAATTTAATAACCAAAAGAGTTATCATTTTGAAGGATGTATTACATTTTTTTTAATCCCATATCGAAAAATTAAGAATAATCCTAACTAATATATATAAGATATAGTTTTCTTCATTTATTGATAATTAATTTGAGTTGGAAGCCCATAAACTAATAAGTAACATTGCATCATTATATATTAAAACATATATATATATATATATCTTTTCTAATTTATAACAATAAAACTTTTATTCTTGACGAAATTTCAAACAGCTCTTAGCCAACTCAATTCGTTTTATGAATCAAATTCTCGTGGGCTAGTGAATTCCACTTTAAAAAGAGTCACTTTGTTTATCAAGCTCATGGATCAATTTTTCGTAAACACGAAATTCAAAAAAAGTTCACTTAATCAAAAACATGATCTGGATTTCTCCGATCTCTAAGATAATTATAGGTGGTCTGGTTTGCGCCCAAAAGGTAATCGGCATGACAGATCCAGAACTATTTTTGGTATGAAGCATCCTTCATATTAAAAAAAAAAAAAACCTCATCAAATAAAAAATATTAAAAAAAATAACTTAAAAATAAATAGTATAAGAGATAGAAAATATTTTCGATACATTGTCTGTTAATAATCCATCGAAAAATGCATAATAATTTTTGGCAGATTCTACAATAGAAATTAAGTATAAATGGATACATTGTATACGAGTTAAATCAGCATGAATGAAACAACATTATAATAGTATAAATTGAAGTCAAAGTGAGGGAGAGAGCAAATAGGTAGTTATTCTAAATAAGAAGTGAAGTCAAAAGAAAGCAGATAAATTAATAATACCTGATCCTGATACAAGAATTAAGTAAGGATTTCTTGGATTTTTTAAGTCAAAGTTTCTAAGCTATTGGTAATAAAAACTTATCTAGACTTCAACAAAACTTCGACAAATCTACTATTATATTTATCCTACATGGGTTTTATATATGTACATACGCTTCTTCCTTTCTCTAACCGACCAGACCACTGACCACACATGTTTTTACTTTTAAGACAAATATGCTTTGAGTCTTTTTGAAATGGCATATGCATATAATGTTCTTTTTTTGTAAAAATAAAAGTAATCGTAAGATTAACATGGTGTATGTAAAATTTACAATTTAAGTGATGAATTTTAGTTTCCAATTATTAAACCACAATGGATGTTGACCTTTGATTTATACTCCATTGATATACTTTTAATTTATACTCCTTTCATATATTTATATATATATATTTACACATATTTTATAAAATTTATGAAATAATATTTTAAGTTTATTTATTGTTATAAAAATTAAAAATTAAAAAGAATTAAGAAGAGAATAAAATAAATAAATAATAACAGAACAAAAAATATTTAGGATTTTTCTTTATTAGATCGTTGAGCAAGAAAAATATAACATAAAATTAAAAGATATAGAAGAAAACAAAAAAAAATGTTGTTGCGACTAAAAAGATGGTTGTTGTCATTATTGCTGAAAAATATAGCGACGGTTAAAATAAGTTAAAATGGTTATTCTATATGTATGAGCCATTGACTAAAACATCTAATCATAAAACTGTTTTTCTTTTAATTTCTGTTTAACCATAGGACTGTTACACCATGCTACAATTTATGTTTGATAAATTAATTTGTTTGGGATGGTTTTACATGGATAAAATTCTACGTATAGCTTAAATAGTATTATACGTGATAACTAGTAGTATTTGAAATCAAATTTTAATTGAAAATATGTAGAAATATATATTTCTTATATAAACAAACCAGATATTTCTTACATTTGTAATAAAAAAAATTGGCATTGCTTCATTAGTCGAGAAAAAAACAACGGGAAAAATACATATAAAAAGGAGAAAGACGCGAAGATGAAAGTTATTGACTTTGGGACACAAATTAGAAATAGCAGTTAGTTGCGTTCTGTTGATATTTGAACCCATTCCTACGTCCCTGCTTTTTTTCATGGGAGTTATTAATTTATTGACTATATGTGTAATGTGTATGCCCTAGAAAAATAGGTTATAATTGTCTCCTGTTTTTTTGTTTTTTTGATAAGATTTTTAATTGTCTCTTGTTTGACAGATTAGGAAATATTCATAAATATTCATAAAGACCAAACCTACTTATATGGATCGATTGATAAGAGATGTATATTTGAATTTTTTGCTGTGTAATTTAGGTTATATGTTTTTTGGTTGTAGTTTTTTTTGTAGGTTTTTTACTTAGAATGTTTTGCCGTAGGAATTTAACTTTGTAAAGTTTACAAATTTTAGATTTCCACCGCCAAACATTCTATAAAGAAATAGCTTTATAGAACAACGAAAGCAAAAAATAAATTTAGAATATGATTGATTTAATATTTATACTTTAAGAAAATTTCTGATTTATATATTAACGAAAATCGTTACTAATCTGACTCATAGTCTTTTCTAAACATTATTTTACTTTGCATATGATTATTCATACCATATATTAAAATTAGGGAAATTATAGTAGATAACATAAAGTATTATGTTATTTAGCTTTAGAGTAAAACTACTATCATAGCCTCTATTATTATGTTCACAAAAAGAAGACCATTTTACCCCAAAAACTCATTTATATAAAAAAAGAAAAAATAAATAATTCTCTTTCCTTTTTCTTTTTCTCCCATCGTTTTTATTGAGATGATATTTTTGTAAAGATTTTGACTGTTTCTTTTTTTTTCTTCATTGTTCAGTGAGAATGAGATGAGTGAATTCATCAACCTCATTTTATTACTTGAGGTTTTTTATTAACTACAATGATGGGTCTTAAAAAAGTATCAATGGTTGCAACTTCTGCAATTAGCAGCGATAGTGGAAGAGAAAAGAAATCAATCAATGATGGAGGAGGAAGGAAATCAATCGGCGGTGGTGATAGTACTATTTTAGATTGCAAAAAATTTATATGAATTTCTTTGTTCTTTTGTGGGTATTGATTGATAAATATTAGTCTCTATATGATTGAGAGCTAAAAATAGCTCCCAGTCAGGTGAGGTCTGATAGGCGCATGAGCAGTATCGACGACCAGAAAAAATCCTGGTTGAGAACTGAAACTATCTCGTGGCGTAGGCGGAACCGATCTTGTACCCGGTCTCGGAGTCAATGGACCGATTTCACCGGCATCAGAAAGATATCTGGTGTATGGATTATGACCACCAGACATCTAAAATAATAAAAAGTTAATATTTTTTGAATTATAAAAATTTGAAAAATGTTTTAAAAATTATTGAACCGTTTTATTAATTCAAAAATATTTTAGACAAGTTAATTATTATCTTATCATTCATCAGTATCTTCTTCTTCAGTGTCTTCCTTTGTCTCATTGAACTCTTTAGAGTCTGCATGTTTCTTCCGGTGAATCATTTGGAACAATATCTTCTAGTTCTTGTTGCACATGTATGATTTGTTTTGTGGACTAGATAACTATAGCGAGTTCTGATGATCTTCTTGTTGCATAACCACATCATCGGCCTCCGCCATTATACGACCTCATGGATTCAATTTTATAACAGAAAGCCATGTCTCAAGCCTTTGCTTTATACGAGTATATGGAATTAAACACACTTGTTCTGCCTGACATGCTAGAATAAAAGTGTCAAACTTGGAATATGTTAAGCTTCCATTAACATCGGTTATCCCTAAGTTCTTAGTGCGTACTCCTCGACCAGCCGTTGTATTGTACCAATGACATTAGAATAAAATGCATCTCAATCAAATTACTCCAGGATATGTGACTTCTATAATTTTGTTCAAAATGTCGTAAAAGTCAGTTTAACCTGGCACATGAATTCCAAAATTTGCCGTTGATTTATTGGATTCATGGTCGTATGTATGAAAAGTGTATCCGCGAGTGAAATACATTGGAGCCGTTATGATCCTTGCAATAGGATCATCAACAATCTCATGCGTACATAGTATTTTGACCATCCAGCAAAATCATGTTCTTTGTATGTGTTATATTCTTTTTCTTGAAAATTAGGGAAGCTTTCGCGTATCTGCCTGTCATATTCACTGCATATAAAGTATATATTGATTAATAAGATGTGTTTGTAAATAAATTGATAAATATACCTCTCAAATGACACTAAATCTTCACAATTTCGCAATATATAATTGTGAGGTACACGACAATACGTGTGATTTTCCCAGTATTCTTCCTGTAATTTTCCACTAAGTCTTCCGACCTGCCTGGAGATTTCAGGGACCGCAATGGCATATGATGGTGCAACCCCTCCATTGTCATTTTGTCCTACTTGGGTTCTTTTGGTTCGGACGGTTGGACTAAAGTAATATGATGTGAAATGGGAAGTTTCCTCGATTAGACTTCCTGCAACGATCGATCCTTCCACTTTTGCTTGACTTTTTACCTTCCTTTTAAGATGGCCCATGAATTGCTCAAACAGGTACATCCATCGAAATTGAACAGGCCCACCAAGAGTTACTTCATGTGGTAGGTGGATTGGAAGATGTTCCTTCACGTCAAAAATGCAGGAGGAAATATTTGTTCCAAGTTACAGAGCAACACTGGAGTGTTAATTTCTAAATGAGTTATGTCATCCTCTGTTAGTGTTCGTGTACAAGATCCCTAATAAATTCTATGATCCCTACAAAGTTGAAATTTACTATATAAGTAAACCACTTTTATAATAAATACAATTAGACAAATCAAAACTATATAAACATTTACCGGCAATTGATTCATGGACAATAGTCGGTACAAGCTCAAGTAATGCAAAAGGAAGTAGCCGCTGCATAAATACATGACAATCATGGCTCTTCATACCAGATATTTTTTCCCTTGCTGTATACATCTTGAGAATTTGGACACGTAACCATCAAGAAACTTTAAGTCCGAAGAAATCCAACTAAACAATGTCTGTTTAGCTTCTCCTGACAACCGGAATATTGTAATCGGTTGTTTGCCATCCCTTGTGATATGCAATTCGGGTCTTGCACATATTTTGGCTAAGTCCAACCTTGCTTTGAAGTTATCTTTACTCTTTCCCTGCACATTTTAAATCATGTTCATAATGTTATCAAAAAAGTTTTTAACGATGTGCATCAGATCCAGATTGTGCTATAGTAAGAAATCTTTCCAATATGGGAGTTCCCAAAAGATATTCTTCTTGTGCCAATTGTGAGAATCACCATATCTGTCAGACATGTTTCCTATAGTGTGTCAATTTCCCCCACGTTCACATGTTTCCTGAGCACCATAATGATTAATTTGCTCCAACATTTCACTGCCTAACATGTGTGGTGGGGGAGGAACACGCACAACCTTGTTTTTCTTGAACAATTTCTTGTTCATTCTGTATGGATGATGCATGGAGAGAAACCGACGATGACAATCGAACCAACATGATTTCTTACCATGCTTTAGTTGAAATGCATCAGATCAGCCCATAAAATATGGACAAGATAACCTTCCATGTGTCGTCCATCCAGATAACATTCCATTCGCCGGGAAGTCACTTATTGTCCACAATAAAACTGCATGCATATTGAAATTATGCTGTTGCGAGTAATCGAATGTGCAAATACCCCTATACCATAATTGTTTCAGCTCGTGAATCAGAGGTTGCATGAACACATCGAGGGAGCGTTTATGATGACTAGGACCTGACACTAGAATAGTCATAAACAAACATTTGCTTCACATGCATATATCCGGTGCAAGATTATATGGCGTCAATATGACAAGTCATAGAGAATATTGTCTACCAGATAAACCAGATGGGCTAAATCCATCAGTGTATAAACCTAGATAAATATTCCTAGACTCTTTAGGGAAGTCAGAATGTATCGTTTGAAAATATTTCCAAGCCTTTGCATCTGACGGATGTGTAACCTCCCCATCATTTACATTATGTTCGGCATGCCATTTCATTGCAGAAGATGTCCTCTCCGATTGATATAATCGTTTCAATCTATCAGTGATTGGTAAGTATCACATACGTTTGTATGGTTAATTTTCCAGTACAATGTTAACCATATTAATTTTCCACATGTAGATCCTTTTTGTATGTCCACATCTTTTTTTTTAGTAAAATGGTTTGTCCACATCTTTTTGTTGATAAGAACACAACTGAGTTATTGTAATTGATGTTTCAGTTTTCCATGCTATTTACCAAACAAATTTAAATAAATGTGTTATTTTCTATACATTTATTTTTAAACAGAAATTGGATTTACAAACTTTAATTCATGCCCAGTTCTTTTTCGAGTAGTTAAGATAATTCCGTTAATAAATTAAAAATATTCAGTTTGATCCCTCCTACTACAACTAAATAAATTAAAACAAAAAAAAATTTAGAATGAACTTTATCTGGATAAAGCTTTATCGATCCAAAAAAAACTTTACTTCGAAATCCAAATTTTAAATTATATCATAATATGGGAATGCCACCATAAAAAGATACCTATAATTTTTAAAATATAGTTTTTAATTGAAACTGAAAATAAAATCTTAAAAAAATATTAACATGATTGGAGTATGCATTTTAATAAGCTATCTTAAACTCGAAGAAGAATAAGAAAAACTCTCAGAAACTAACAATTGTGACTTTGTGAGGAATATGTGGCAGAGAATGGTGGACACAACTGTTTCTGCGTTTTGTCCTTAAAAGTTAATGGGTCGAAGATCCAGATCCCTCTCGGAAGTATTCAAAACTTCTAAATGTACCCAAAAGTATTCCTAAAGCAACTTACACATATGTGAGTATTAAGGATCAATTCCCCCCTAAAAGAATTTACAAAATCAATTTCTCCCCAATTGGTATACCGTGTTTGAAATTGAATAAACCGCGTATAATATCGGTTCAATGTGCACAAAAACCAAATGGGGTTATACCGACCCGCTTGTTAAACCAACTAGATGTTAGATCTTATTCTTCTTTCTGTATTTGTCGAAGAAATTGACGAACCCTAATTTCGATTTTGCGATTTCCAGGTGATTGTCTATTTCGAATTCGAGTGATTGTCTATTTGATTGTGAGAGAGTATGATTATCTTTTTTGAGTTCCAGGTGCACAATGAGCAATCTTTCAGGTCTATCAACTGGAAGTTTGTATGATGTGTGTAGAACTCGATTCGTGGTAGGAATTCTGACGAAGTGTTGGTTTGGTTCTGTTATTGTCTCTAAACTCTCGAATTCAAAGAGTAATCCGTATCGACGTCACTATCGATGTTCGTTTGCCGCATCAAGTAAGGTAAGTTACATGAATTTTTCAATTTTTTAAAACTGAAGCCTGAGTTACAATGATTTCCATTTATTTGTATGATGAATTGTAGCTAAGCAAGGATAACCACATTTTCAAATGGATGGATGAAGCAAGTGTGAACGAGATTGATAGGATGATTAGTGATGTTCAAAGACTTGAGAAACGTGTGATGGAGTTGGAAAACAACAGTCTTGAACTTCAAAGGAAGGAGTTGTCTTTACATGAATTGAAGATGGAGAGTGAGTTAGCTGAAATAGTTGATAACAAGCTTGAGGAAGCGGAATCGAGGATGAAGAAATGGCTTCTTGGTTGTATAGTCTTTGGCCCATTTGCTATTGTAGGCAGCTTGAAACTATGTAATAACTAGGCAACTTGTAATGTTCTTGTTGACTCAAGGTCTTTTAAACTCTATTAAGTTTGCTTCAATGTCTTGATGAATTAAGTTTGGTTCAATGTTTCAATTGTATTTGTATTTTATCGATGAATATATTAGTCACAATGGATACATAAAGTTAGTCAGGACCATGTGTTAGTGGAGACAACAAAAAAAAAAATAGTAGGCAACAAGCCTTTAATATTGATGAAAGGTCAAGTAGCATTAAACATCAAAAGGTACAACCAGATCTAGAAAACATATTCCACCAGATCTTATAGATCTAGATACAAAAGCTACACATCCTAATGAACACAAAATAGAAGCTTGCAGGTCTTCACTTCCTCTTCCATACAACAATTCCCTTATCTTCAATACACCAATTTTCGTCCACTTTTCATACACCAATTCCCTTATCTTCTCTGGCATATAGTAATTCAGCTCTTGTCTAATCTTATCTAACCACTTTGTAGTCAATACTGGCACCTTTAACATATCACATTGACCATTCTGATGGCAACTATGTCTAGATTTGAAATTCCTTAACTACCCATTTGTCTGAATCTCCTATAGTAGAAGCATAAATCCTCCAACTACATCCAACACCTACACATTCGAATGACCGCTTGTTCTTATCATACCAAGTTTGACAAATATTCCTACAATTCTTCAATGTGTGATCCAAGACGGTCTCTTTGAAAGCTACACCAGAGAAGAACCCTTGACCTTCAAACAAATGGCTTTCACCTCTTCGAATCTTCTACTTCTTCGGCCTAGAGTGGGCTTTCTTCCATAGTCGAATCTGCACAAATCGAATCCAATTTTACGGATTTAGGGTTAGTGTTCTTAAGGTTTTGGGGATTTTGTTAACTGAATCAGAATAGGTTGAGGGGATGTTTAGTGGGTCTGTAATTGGATCAAATTACGATTTAATTGGCCAATTACAGTTTAAATATCACGTTAATCGCTGTTTAAAACAAATCATGGTATAATTGACCAATTATGGTTTTGTTTACCAGACTCTAAACCAATTGGGGGGAAATTGATTTTGTAAATTCTTCTAGGGGGAAATTGATCCTTAATACTCACATATGTGTAAATTGCTTTATGAATACTTTAGGTACATTTAGAAGTTTTGAATACTTCCAAAGGAGATCTGGATCGTCGACCCAAAGTTAATAAATAAGCTATTGTCTCTGTTCAACATGAACATGGCAGATTTTTTCTTGCTCAACCAACCAAAAACCCTCAAATGTCACAACAGAGAACAATCTGGCAGCTGAGAAATGTGCAATTACAAAACAATATCTTGCAATATGAGCTCTGCTCAATCTGATGCCCATCTCCGTGCCCTTGTTTTCCAAAATTGGTTAGCTCTTACTCTTCTTTCTTCAGAGCCTGGTTAGTACTTGTAACTCCTGATGTCAATTTCTTCACACTGTCTTTGGCCTCTGCAACAAACGAAGCGTCTGGCTTGTGTTTATTCGCAGGTTCTTTCAGGGCCAGACAGATGTAGAAGACAATCACTACATTGACTGATACCACCGCAAGAAATCCACTCAGTAGTGTCAGAGAATGTGGAGACAATGTTGTTGAACCTGTTAATGATTTAAACAGATAGTGTAAGAGGTGGTATAATCTCTGAAACACCTTGCAGTTCAAACAGTCAAATTTTCTATCACTTTGCAATTACAAAACTAATATGGGAAAAATACTATCACAGTTTTGAGAGAGAGAGACATTATATGCAAGTACAGTAACGACTAACAGGCTATCAGATGTGTATATGATCAAACTTTATTACATAAACTAACCGTCAAAGACTGGAATGCCTTGTTATATGAATAAAGGTTACAGTCATAGCTTAGCCTCTTGTAGCACTTCAATCTCACATTCACCAGCTCCAACTCTTTCCTATGATACCTAATTTTTAAGTTCTAACTTAAAGAGTTTGCAGTTTCTAAGAGATTATTATACAATCACAATTCTCTAATCTGCCATCAGATCCGAATAAACAGCTATTCTCATGAATCAAGTTCCAGTACAAAAAGAGTGTTTGCTGAAGCTAAAGATGGTTATATAAGCAGAAGAACAACAAGATTTCCTGGTATTTGCTCCCCCGTTAAAGTAACTTTCAAACATTCTTCCTTGGCTACTTCATAAAGCACTTCTCCGAGTTAAGCAATTTGAAGTGATTCACAATTCAATCACTCCTAATCAAGAATACTATATCTATGATGAGGAATTAAATAGATCTTCAGATCTTAGTTGCAGTACAGACTTAATAGCAAATGTGAAGACATAACTAGGGGGATCAGCAATTAGCAACATAGTCAGCATGGTTTTCTATAAAATCATCATATTCCGGAAGAATGTAACCTTGGTCAACTAAACCCTCAGTCATTTGTTTAAAGAAGATAACCAGAGGAAGCTCACAGCTTATAATGAACACCAAATGAGAAATCTAAAAGAAATCTTGTCCGCTAACAAATACGGGACCAATTAACTAGACATGAGCCCTTAATTCAACACTCTCCAAACGCAAACCAAATTATCTGACATAACAAGCTGGAAATTCGAAATAGCTAAAGTTGTAATCTAATTGCTTTTGACAGCTTAAGAGCTCTAAGTTCAAACATGATCAAGCAAAGCATAAAAGCAGAATCATGGATACAATTAAAAAACGACACAGATCTCCACTTATATGAAGTCAGAGATGGAAATTTCAGCTTTCAATTCGTCCTAATCTAAAGAAGGCTCGTATAAATCAACCGGAAGTTCATCCAAATGGAGATCACGAGTGTAAAGCAACGAAAACGTAATCCGACTGCATTACTAAACCAAAAAGACCAAAATTTGGATCTTACCGGGAAACAAATCATTGTTGAATCCATATAATATTGCAACGGGAAGAATCCACATGAACATTGATGCAACAAGGAACTTCTGCATAACCCCAGCCATGGTAGCAACACAAAATCTACATCAAAATTATGAAACCAGGGATCAACGAAGATGCGAGATTTGGAGAACAAATAAATCTCTTACTATGATTTTCAACAAATAACCTTAATACCACAAAGTAATCGAGGAAAGAGAAGCTTTACATTGAATCTGGCAAATTAACTCGGTGTTGGACTCAAAGGCTTCAGAGTTTCAGTGCTCGCAATTTCTGCAAAGTCTAGATTTTTTTTCTATTCTCTACGATAAATTTCTTAAGTCAATCAATCCCAAGGAATCCATTATACCAGATTTCAAACCGAAATAAACCGGTATCTCCCACGAAGAATTCTATGTGGTTCGGTTACAGAAATTGCATGCCGTTTCTAGAAACAGGGTACAGACTACACACTTACTAGCTGTCAGAGTAATGAATAATGAACAGACGATTAAATTATGATATTTCAATTCAAAATCAATTGGCAATGAGTTGAAATATTCATAGACTATATATATTAGTTAATATTCTTTCTAATTTCCGTAGAAGACTAGGTAAAACCAATTGGCAATGATGGTTCATCTCGTTATGTTTGAGAGTGGATCGACGACACCAATATTGTATATGAGTTGTCGATAATTGGACGAACTTTGGATTGGATCGGATTGGACAGCATCAATCGTGGGTTTTGATACTATATTAGATTATGAGCTTCCAAATCAAAACTAATTGACAATAAATGAAAATGTCATATAATTGTTGTGACCGAATTAGAGTTGTGTCTTATTCTAATAGAGAGTTACATATATATATATATATATATATAAAAGACTAGGATTTAACCCTAATTCCTATTGGCCCTAATGTCTACTAGGCCAATAATTGGCATCTACGATGTATTCATAACTCATCTTTGTATGTCCATTAGAAAACTATCCCTAATGCACTTAAGATGTATCCTCGTTAAAAACCTTACCAGGAAAATCTAGTGGGACAAAACTATGGTTGGAGGGAAAAATGCATGCGCATCTACTCTCCCTGATGAGTACATAACTTAAGATATTTGTGATTATATTATCTAACATGGTGAACTAGCTTCTTGAGAGTGGAAACCGAAAGCGTATTGGTAAGCAAATCTCCATTATGTCCTTCCTTCAGTTGTGCGAGATATACTTCATTATATGCATTTGTAATTATCTTCATCGATCACTAAAATCTCCACATAGTTAGAGAAAAGGTCTGCAATTGCATACATAATAGAAACAACATAATAACAACTCATTACGACATGTGTATACATATCATATACGTGATCTACCATTATAGGAATTAGGCAAATATTCTGCATCAAAAGAATTATACTATATATATAAGAAGATCAATTCAATTTGTATGCAATAAGGTTCTCGAGAACTAGAATCTTCTATTTCTAGCAACTTAGATCCTCTGAATACTTTCATATAAATATCATCATCGAGTGGTCTATATTGATATATTAAGACTAAATTGATTATCTCTCTTATTGTCATGCTAAAAATATATGCAAATAGATTCATCCACCACAAGAGAGTATGTCTTTGATTAATCAATTTCAAGTCTTTGTGAGATTTCTTGTGCAGTCAATGTGATTAATATCTCATAATTTCACAATTGCACAAATGCTTATTTATTACATACTTGTTTTACACTTTCAACTGTATGAACTACTAATCCAAATCATTTCTCTCTCTCTC
>JAKUCM010008887.1:5000-15739 GCA_023374145.1 Lepidium sativum | reverse complement strand
GGAAAAGAGAGAGATTACTTCTGAATAAAAAAGAAAAAAATCATATTTTAGAACCATAGCATTTCGTTATTCTTTGGTAAGTCTACTTTACTTTGATTCTCTATCAACCAAAACTTTGGGACCATTAATTAACATGGTTAAAGCTAAACCGTTTGAAGTTCAGATGCAACATGGTACTCTTTCTACTATATGTAGTCTAAAAAAAAAAATGAATAAGATTTTCAAAAAGAATAGTTATACTTTTTTCGATATAAAACACTCATGTCGATAAACTTTTTTGAGTCTTATTTTATAATGCAGAATTGATAACCTACGTATAAAGTATAAGAATTCTTTGGATTTCAAGAAAAAAAGAAAACAACTTTGCTGACAATTATCGATTTTTCATTGGTCAGAAGAATCCTCCGAATATTTTTGTCTTAGATTGGTGATCTTTTTTGATAGAAATATATATTGAATATGAATTGAATACTAAAAAATCGGGAGAGGGTAGGCTCATTACATGAAAAATATGGGAATGAAAGTCTCATAAATAATTGATAAATGATTGGAATAAGTGAGCATGAGAGCCAAATGAATCGAAAGATTCATGTTTGGTTCGGGAAGGGATCATAGAACTTTTTTTTATGAATGGAAAGATAATCTACTTTCATTAAATGATTTATTAGATAACCGAAAGCAGAGGATATTAAATACTATTCGAAATTCAGACGAACTCCGTGAAGGAGCTATTCAACAATTAGAAAACGCCCGGGCTCGCTTGCGTAAAGTAGAAACGGAGGCGGAAAAGTTTCGCGTGAATGGATACTCTGAAATCGAACGAGAAAATTTCAATTTGATTAATTCAACTGATAAGACTTTGAAACAGTTAGAAAATTACAAAAACGAAACCATTCTTTTTGAGCAACAAAGAACAATTAATCAAGTCCGCGAACGGGTTTTCCAACAAGCTTTACAAGGAGCTATAGGAACCCTAAATAGTTGTTTGAATAACGAGTTACATTTACGTACTATTAATGCAAATATTGGTATGTTTGGTACGATGAAAGAAACAACTGATTAGTCCTTTCCTTACGATTATGATAGGCATTATTTTTTTTCTTCCAAAAAAGAATTAGGACAATACTCATGGTAACCATTAGAGCCGACGAAATTAGTAATATTATCCGTGAACGTATTGAGCAATATAATAGAGAAGTAACGATTGTAAATACTGGTACCGTACTTCAAGTGGGGCGATGGCATCGCTCGTATTTATGGTCTTGATGAAGTAATGGCAGGTGAATTAGTAGAATTTGAGGAGGGTACTATAGGTATTGCCTTAAATTTAGAATCAAATAATGTTGGCGTTGTATTAATGGGTGACGGTTTGATGATCCAAGAAGGAAGTTCAGTCAAAGCTACGGGAAAAATTGCTCAGATACCCGTGAGTGAGGCTTATTTGGGGCGTGTTATAAACGCCTTGGCTAACCCTATTGATGGTCGAGGTAAGATTTCAGCTTCCGAATCTCGGTTAATTGAATCTCCTGCCCCAGGTATTATTTCGAGACGTTCTGTATATGAGCCTCTTCAAACAGGACTTATTGCTATTGATTCCATGATCCCTATCGGACGCGGCCAGCGAGAATTAATTATTGGTGATAGACAGACCGGTAAAACAGCAGTAGCCACAGATACAATTCTGAATCAACAAGGTCAAAATGTAATATGTGTTTATGTAGCTATTGGTCAAAAAGCTTCTTCCCGTGGCTCAGGTAGTTACGAGTTTACAGGAACGAGGGGCAATGGAATACACTATTGTGGTAGCTGAAACGGCCGATTCACCAGCTACGTTACAATACCTCGCGCCTTATACAGGAGCAGCCTTGGCTGAATTTTTTATGTACCGCGAACAACACACTTTAATCATTTATGATGATCTTTCCAAACAAGCACAAGCTTATCGACAAATGTCTCTTCTATTACGAAGACCACCGGGTCGTGAAGCTTATCCAGGAGATGTTTTTTATTTACATTCACGTCTTTTAGAAAGAGCCGCTAAATTAAGCTCTCAATTAGGTGAAGGAAGTATGACTGCCTTACCAATCGTCGAGACCCAGTCAGGAGATGTTTCAGCTTATATTCCTACTAATGTAATTTCCATTACAGATGGACAAATATTCTTATCGGCCGATCTTTTTAATGCTGGAATCAGACCCGCTATTAATGTAGGGATTTCTGTCTCGAGAGTAGGATCCGCCGCTCAAATTAAAGCTATGAAACAGGTAGCCGGAAAATTAAAATTGGAATTGGCGCAATTCGCTGAATTAGAAGCCTTTGCCCAATTTTCTTCTGATCTCGATAAAGCTACTCAGAATCAATTGGCAAGAGGTCAACGATTGCGTGAGTTACTGAAACAATCCCAATCAGCCCCTCTCACAGTGGAAGAACAGATAATGACCATTTATACCGGAACAAATGGTTATCTGGATGGATTAGAAATTGGACAAGTAAGAAAATTTCTCGTTCAATTACGCACTTACTTAAAAACGAATAAACCTCAGTTCCAAGAAATCATATCCTCTACCAAGACATTAACCCCTGAAGCAGAAAGCTTGTTGAAAGAAGGTATTCAAGAGCAACTGGAACGTTTTCTACTTCAGGAGAAAGTATAAAAAAAGAAACGAAACGGATCATTCTTTTTTTTGATTCTTTAGTCAATTTTATTCTTTAATTTGAAATTTGAAATTAAATTTTTCAGAAATTCTATAATATAAAATAGAAGTCTATAAGTTAAGTATATATATAATATAAAGAAGTATATAACTAATATCTGTTTAATATTAAATCTTCAAGCATTCAGAAATTCTTTCTTATTCTATTTCTTTCTTATCTTTTTTTCGAATAGAAATATATATATATAATATAATACAAATGGAAATAATAGATATATATCAATATATTGATATCTATATTGATATTGCGTCCAATAGGATTTGAACCTATACCAAAGGTTTAGAAGACCTATGTCCTATCCATTAGACAATGGACGCTTTTCGCTTTTTTTGACTTTCCTTTTGTAAAAAAAAGAAAGGGCGAAACCTTTTTAGCAATTGTGTATTGAAGTGAATTCAATACACAATTGCTATTAGACAATTCTAATAGAGAAAATGGTCTCTATTAAAAAGAGGCAATTTTGAATTTAGAGCGGGTAGCGGGAATCGAACCGCATCGTTAGCTTGGAAGGCTAAGGGTTTTAGTCGACGTCGATTGATCATTTTTATATTTTTAACGTCTCTAATTCAAAACCGAACATGAAACTTTGATTTCATTCGGCTCCTTTATGATGGATGGAGAAATTCCCAAATAAAATAAGACGGGAACGTAATCAAAATTCGACCCATAACATCTATGTTAGCTTTTTTTTCCGTCTGGGTGCTTTCACAGAAAATTTTGCTTTCTAGATGATCCTTCTAGAAGATAGATCAGGAGAACTCGACCAATCTTTCTAGTTACTTCGTTCTTTATTTCTATTTAACGGAATCCTTAGGAAAAGTATTTTGTTTCTACCGAGCTAAAACAATATAATATGTCGATTGTCTTTAGTAAACTAAAGTTCTCGTTTAATAGCTATTTTGCTTCAATTTTTTTCTATATCAAACAATGAATAAAATTGAAGATTTAGTTACGATTAGAAAGAAACTTTTCTAGCTTTATCCATGGATCCTCTTGTTATACTTATTGAATTGTAAATAGTCATCCAATTCAAAAATTATGTTTCGTAATTTCATAATCCAAATTTACAATTGATTAGAGTCTTGGGATACAAATTACGAGAATCTATAATCTTCCTTGAATCTTTCATTGAAAGGGAAAGGACTAAATCCTTTTAAGAAATAAAGTTTTTGATCGGAAGATGAATCAAACCGAGAGACCCTTTAACTATTAAAGGGATTAAAGGAACGAATCACACTTTTACCACTAAACTATACCCGCTACAACGCAATTATTGCATATAAATAGACCTTTTGTCGAACAAAAATAATCGGGGGTGTAATAAAAAAAAATCTGAAAAAAATTAGAAAATTCTAGCGTTGACTTAAAAAAATTAGTCAAAGCGGAGTCGATTCCATTTTTTTATTTAAGATCTTTTTTGTCTAAAAATCCATCGGATGAGTCTTTTTAACTTTAACAAAAACAAAAAAAAGGCCCGGCTGGGGACTGACCAGGCCAGGCTATTAAAAATAAAAAAGATCTTTTACTTGTGTTTTGACGAGACAAAATAAAAAAGGATTCTCTATTTCTATTATTGTGGTTTTATTTATTTATCTTTCGAGTTCGCGCCTTTTCTTTATCTAATCTTTATCTCAATTTTTTATGTAAATAGAATTACTGAGAAAGTTCTATAAAAAAAGTTATAGAATAGTAATATAATATAGTATATATAAATATATGATAAATATTTTTATATAATAAAAAAGAAATTCTATATAATAAAATATAGAAAATGAAAAAATATATATAATATATAGAATAATCTAAAAAAAAAAAGAAAGCTTTTTAAGAATAAAGTGGAGAAGGTTCTTTTTCAAGCCTTTTTTTGTCTAATGGAACCTAAGTAAGTATCCCTTTTCGATTAGGAGAGATGGCTGAGTGGACTAAAGCGTTGGATTGCTAATCCATTGTACGAGTTAATCGTACCGAGGGTTCGAATCCCTCTCTTTCCCTTTATCCTTTTGATGATGTGTAATAGATAAAATCCTAATAAAATTCGAGCATTTCCACTAATTAAATAAAGCAATAAAAAACCTTTCTTTTTTATTCTTCACGTCCCGGATTACGTCCTGGATCATTAGATAGAAAATCCAAATATGAAGAGAGAAACAAAGAATATAACTACAGTGTATACAAAAAGTTTGAGAGTAAGCATTACACAATCTCCAAGATCTTACTAAAAAAAAAAAGAGAATAGATTCTCTATTTTTATACCAAATATCTAATTTTGATACCAATAAATCAAGTGATTTATTTTTTTTCTAGAAAAAAATAAATAAAAAAAGGTTTCAGAACGTCATTTGTAAATAGTCGAGTCTTTCATATTCAAACAGATTTGCATACCAACATCTAGATATTTTTTTTGGTGAACTCGAATCTAATTAGGTTCTTTCATTTAGGGAAAAGAGGATAAAATTTAGGAAATGGAATGATCCAGATTTAATATGTCTACCAAAAAAATTCAATGTTTGGATTGAGAGTTCCTTCATACGTCAATATTTTTTTTTATCTTTTGAGTTGTTGGAAGAATAAAAATCGTGAATTTTTTTAAGACAGTATTAATAATTTCATCGAAAACTTTACAGCGGCTTGCCAAACAAAGGCTAAGAGAAGAAAGAAAAGAGGTATTACGGGCATAACATCCACGATTGGATTCAAAAAGGCGTAGGCCTCCGGCAATTTGGCGACTAAAAAAGTGCTTGAAAAAAGGGCAGAATTAAAACAAATACAGACCAAATTAAATATATTAAGCATAACAAAAATTGGTGTTCTTGTGGATAATTTAATTTTGATTGAGTTATTAATATATTTTTTATATAAGGAAAAAATAAAGAAAGATAGTCTAAAAAGACTTTATTGAACTTACTCAATCAAAAATCCTTTCATTCTCTTATGAGAATTAAAGAAATAATATTTTCATACAATATCTTAATTGAATTCTATCTAATGATCAATAAAATAAGTTTACTTTGCTATCTACACGTGTCAAAACTCTAGCACTAATCTAATCTATATTTAATTTGGGCTTAAATTGAATTGACGAACAACCAATAGAAATATTACTCTTTTAGTAGTCTTGAATAAAAATTGAAATGGGGCGTAGCCAAGCGGTAAGGCAACGGGTTTTTGGTCCCGCTATTCGGAGGTTCGAATCCTTCCGTCCCAGAGTACAGTCATTGTGGAATCAATCTTCTATTGCCTTTGTACACCATCTTTCTCTTTCTGTTTAAAAATCCAAATTTTTAAGAATAAAATATTGAAATGAAAAGAAGAATAAACTTCTTTTTCATCATTTCAACCGAATTCAAAAAATTATATTTGCTTTTTTAATTTGTGTGTGATGCGGTTAAGTAAGGTAGAACCATAGATTCTAAGAGTTTTAATAAAAAAAATATATATATAGAAATATGGATTTCTATTCAAATTTCTATTTTACATATATACAATCTAATATGGGATTCGTTTGAATTCTGACTGAACCTTTTACGCGTAAATTCACTATTCCATTCATAGAGAAAGAAAAAGTATAGATTGCGATATACTGACTGAACTATGACTATTCATGATTCCATAATGGAATCAATTACACAAACTAGAGGAATGTTATGGTAAAACTTCGTTTAAAACGATGTGGTAGAAAGCAACGTGCGACTTGAATTGAAGGACATGATCTGCTGTGGATTTTTTGATCCGCCACTTTTTATATAGGAATATAGGTGCTCTTGGCTCGACATTTTGTGTTCTATTTTACTATAGTCCTACACTTTTTTGGAATATAAAAAAGAGTACAGGATGGAGCTCGAGGAGAATAGAAAGTTTTTATTCCTTTCGCAGGAGTAAGGATCTAGGGTTAGTGCGAATCAATAAGTTGGAACAACTTCGTAAGTCTTTTTATTTTTATATTGAAAAAAAAGTCCTTTCAAGCAATTTTACAATGGAAATTTTCTTAAAATTGTAAAATTCTTTGAATCAGAAAGTCTATCATGCGTGAATCAAGCGTTTGTATGATTCTTTGATAGAAAGAAAAGAAATCATAAACAAAATAAGGGGCTTGTTGCTGCCCTTTTTTAATAAAACGATTCAAGATCACCGAAGTCATGTCTAAACCCAAAGATTTAAAGTAAGGATAAAGAATCCTAAAACAAGGAAATCCAGTTTTCAATTGTTTGAACAACTAGATCAAAATGAAGAATCAAAAATGATTCTAAAAAATGAGACAAACAAAAAAAGGGTTAGAGACTACTCAATAAAAAAAGTACTTAAGGATTCTCTGTTGAGATATTTGAGAGTTTTTTAACTTGAGTTACGAGAGTACGAATGTTACGAATGTTTTTTATGGAAAAAATATTTAGGGTTTCAATTACTGGCTAGTTGATTTAATGTTTTGATTAATCTATTTAATATTTGAATTTTATACAGAGAGTTAACTTCTACTCATTGAATTTTTTTTCTCGAGCCATACGAGGCCAAAACCTCTTATACGTTTCTAGGGGGGGGTATTATTCATATACATCTATCCCAATGAGCCGTTTATCGAATCGTTGCAATTGATGTTCGATCCCGAAGAGAAGGAAGAGATCTTCGCAAGGTGGGTTTTTATGATCCGATAACTAATCAAACTTATTTAAATCTTCCTGCTATTCTCGATTTTCTTAAAAAAGGCGCTCAACCAACAAGAACAGTTCAATGATATTTCAAAGAAGGCAGGAAATTTTACGGAATTAAGTCTTAATAAAACGAAATTGAATTAATGAAATATAAAAAAGAGGATGTGAAAGACCTCGTATATAGCTTGGTATCAAATTTTATCTACTCTTTTCTTTCCTCCTCTTTCGCTTCCATCATATGTATTTTCGTTTATTAGAATTTCGATTTATTATTAGTAATTAGTTTTCCTCCTAAGGTACGAATACTACAAAATACCCTGCTAACAACTACTATGTTTTATAATCATAAACAAATTTATGAAAATAATTTGGGGTCTATTTTACTGTATATAAAATTATATATATAAAATAATATATTAATTCTGAATAAAACGAATATAGATATTAATAGATTATTTTATAAATATATTATATGAATAATGAATAAATTATTCATAAAAAATGAATTTAAAAAAGTATAAAAAGATTTGAGATTACCCTAACTGGCTTAGTTGTCATTCATTGTATGAACTATCAAACCAAGGGGTTAAGCTTTTTTATTCTTTTTTCTATTCTTTTAACTATATGAAAAATTCACAATCATATTGACAACAGTGTACGGACCAAATATAATTCTCTCATAGATAAATAGGTCTATTTATCCCTGACGCACACATTACTGGATTTTTCGTTTTTTTCTTTATTCTGGTTGTATCTACATATTTGCTAGTACTTTCTTTTTTTTGTTTTGGGGGTTGCTAACTCAACGGTAGAGTACTCGGCTTTAAGTGCGACTAGCATCTTTTACACATTTGTATGAAGAAAAGAATTCGTCCAGATCTGCGGTAGAGTTTTGTAAGACCACGACTGATCCTAAAAGGAATGAATGGAAAAAATAGCATGTCGTATCAAGAGAGAATTCCGATAACTTTTTTTTTCTTTTCTCGTCGGTACAACCTTGTTTTCGACATCGAAAAAAAAAGGAATTCCAATTTGGGTCAAGTGAATAAATATAAATGGATGGATAAAAAAACCAGTTTTCCTGATTCCAGGAAAAAAAGAAACGAGCTTCCATTCGTAATTTGAAAAATTACCGATCTAATTTAATGTTAAAAATAGATTAGTGCCTAATACGGGTATGGGAAGGAATTTTTTTCTTGCGTGTTATTATCAATTTTTTCATGAGTCCTAATTATTTTTTTCCCTAGTCCGTTTGGGTTAGGTTGGAGATGGATGTGTAAAAGAAGCAGTATATTGATAAAAAATAGATATATTTCCAAAATCAAAAGAGCGATTAGGTTAAAAAAATAAAGGATTTCTAATCATCTTGTTTTGTTATTGTAGAATATAACGAACAGAAACCTATTAAAGATAGAGAATCCGGTTAGCAGTTTCCCTGTTTATGAGGTATCTATTGCTTTCGTAGTCTAATACCTTATTTTGACTGTATCGCACTATGTGTCATTTCAGAACTCAAGAAAATAAAGATTTTACTTTCAGTTCAAATCGAATTTCAATCCAAATGGAGAAATTTCAAGGATATTTAGAGTTCGATGGGGCTCGGCAACAGAGTTTTCTATATCCACTTTTTTTTCGGGAGTATATTTATGTACTTGCTTATGATCATGGTTTAAATAGATTAAATAGAAATCGCTCTATTTTCTTTGAAAATGCAGATTATGACAAAAAAATATAGTTCACTAATTGTGAAACGCTTAATTTTGCGAATGTATGAACAGAATCGTTTGATTATTCCCACTAAGGACTTGAACCAAAATCACTTTTTGGGGCATACTAGTCTTTTCTATTATCAAATGATATCTGTTTTATTTGCAGTGATTGTTAGAAATTCCATTTTCCCTAAGATTAGGATCCTCTTTCGAAGGAAAACAATTAAAAAAATCTGATAATTTACAATCAATTCATTCAATATTTCCCTTTTTAGAAGACAAATTATCACATTTTAATTATGTGTTAGATTTACAAATACCTTACCCCATCCATCTAGAAATCTTGGTTTCATCACCCCCTCCCTACGTTACCGGGTAAAAGATGCTTCTTCTTTGCATTTTTTTCGGTTCTGTCTATACGAGTATTGCAATTGGAAGAATTTTTTATATAAAAAAAAAAGCAATTTTGAATCCAAGATTTTTCTTGTTCTTATATAATTCTCATATATGTGAATACGAATCCATATTTTTTTTTCTACGCAAGCGGTCTTCGCATTTACGATCAACATCTTATGAAGTCCTTTTTGAGCGAATATTATTCTATGGAAAAAATACAACATTTTTTAAAAGTTTTTGTTAATAATTTTCCGGCGATCCTAGGGTTGCTCAAGGATCCTTTCATACATTATGTTAGATATCACGGAAGATGCATTCTGCAACAAAGGATACGCCGCTCTGATGAAATAAATGGAAATATTTTTTTGTTAATTAATGGCAATGTTATTTTTCCGTATGGTTTCAATCGCAAAAGGTCAATATAAATCAATTATCTAAAGATAATTTGAGTTTCTGGGTTATTTGTCAAGTTGCGATTAAACCCTTTAGTGGTACGTAGTCAAATGCTAGAAAACTCATTTCTAATAGATAATGTTAGAATAGAATTGGATACAAAAATTCCAATTTCTTCTATTAGTCGATCATTGGCTAAAGATAAATTTTGTAATGTATTAGGGCATCCCATTAGTAAAGCGACCTGGACGGATTCATCAGATTCTGATATTCTCAACCGATTTGTGCGTATATTGCAGAAATATTTCTCATTATTACAGCGGATCTTCAAAAAAAATCATTTGTATCGAATAAAATATATACTTCGTCAAAGTTGTGTTTAAAACTTTGGCTCGTAAACACAAAAGTACTGTACGGGCTTTTTTAAAAAGGTTGGGCTCGGGTTTATTGGAAGAATTCCTTACGGGGGAAGACCAAATTCTTTCTTTAATCTTCCAAGAAGTTATTATGCTTCTAAAAGATTATATCGAGTGCGAATTTGGTATTTGGATATTCTTTATCTTAATGATTGGTCAATCATGAATAATTGGGTTCTGAGACCTCATAAATTAAATCCGAAATTTATCATAATTTATGCAGAGATAACAAATAAATTCTTTTCTATTATCAAAAGTCATTTATTTCTATTATTAAATGTTCATACAGTAAGACTAAGATGAAATTTACTGAGTATTGAATTCGGAGTCTATTTATAAGGAACCAAAGAAACTTAGTTTTCTATGTATACATAGAGAAAGCTGTGTGCAATGAAAAATGCAAGCACGGTTTGGGGAGGGGTTTTTTACCTTTTTTTTTTCATTTTAACAAGGAAATTATCTAC
>JAKUCM010008886.1:0-11014 GCA_023374145.1 Lepidium sativum | reverse complement strand
AGAGAGAGAAAATCCATATGTAATAAAAATACAAAAAAATCATTTTTGAAGCCTACAACCCAAAGATATCAAATCTATATTTTAGCAAAAAATTGTAATTAAAATGATTTTAAAAGGCTAATAACTCGCATATTTTATCAATTGTTAAATCTAAAAGTGTTAAAATTATATTAGACCAAATAAAAAATAGAACAAAAACTGATTTTTATGAAAGTTATAACCACACATTTGATCAAAAATCAATTTTTGAACCCAAAAATATAAATATATTCTTTAACAAATAAAAATAAAAAAATGGAGTTAAAAATAATTTTATGAAGGCTTTTACCCCACACAATTTGATCAAAAATCAAATTTTAAACCCAAAAATGTAAAATATATATTTTCTCAAAACTCGATATTTTAAAATCCCAAAAAAATCTAAAATATTTGAAAAACAAGAAACTATAAGGTTTTTGATAATTTGGTTTTTGATAATTTGGACAGAGATCCTGAGGATATTCTTCACTTTGCTGAAGTTGAAGTTAAGAGGTGTTTCCAAATTCAAGCAGAGAAGACCAAATATTTAGAGAGTTGGTCTATACTTGTCTGGCCAAATGAGTATTGGGAGGCAATATCAAAGCCTTTTATTGGTGATTAGAATTTCTCAGATATTCAATGTTTTGTAGAAGGATTTTGGAAGGATTTTTCAGTACTTCTCAAGAATTAATTGGTTTTGTTTTGCAGATTCAATTAGAGAAGTGTCTTTGGGGGTGAAAAGTATGTTCCGATGTTTATTTCCTCTTCATATTGTGTTTGAAGCGCTCTTTTGGGCAATTGAGTCCATTCATACGTTAGAGTTTTCAGAAATCGAATCATTTCACTTACACTTCTATCCCTAAATATTTAGATATGTTTTATTACATGTTATCAATCTTTGATATCAGGTAAAATTTCATTTTTGTTAAAATTTTTTTTTTATTTTTATAGTAGATGACTTGATCTCTAGAAATATTTTAATTTAATTTATATCTTATAGTGGCTAAAGAGTCATAGTTCATTTTTCTTAGCTTAAATTTTTTTTAGAAAAATAACAATTAAAAATATCTAGAAGAATAACAATAATAATAAATTAAATTTGAAATAGTTTATTTGGATTTTATATATTTCTGTAATCGTATGCATATTTCATTTTTACTTTTTAAATAATATATTATTTTATGTTCGGTTATATTTTAATATTATTATATTAAATAGTTTAACTTAAATACTAAAATTTTACAATAATTGTGTTAAATTTAACTGATTTTGAGATCATTGTTTTTAATATATCTAAATATAATGATATAAAATAGATAGTTGTGGTAAAGATGCACTTCAAAGAAATAAATTTTTTTTAATACTATCAGTAAGTCAAAAGCAGCTTCATAAAAAAACTATTTTTTGTTTTATTATATCCCTAATAGTTTAAAAAAGACTACATAATAAGAGAAGATTTTACAGATTTTTAACAATCGTTATTATGTAACTTTACCAAAAATTTAACATAAGTGGTTGAATCTCTGGTGTCATGATTACAAAAGTGCAAGTGAATATCATTTTGTTATGTTCGAAATTATTTCTAAGATAATGTTATGTGAAAATAAAATAAATGATTATGATATGATTATAAAACTCTTTCAAAAATTTTATCTTGAAATATAGTTTTCTAACAAAATAATACTTATACTGATAATATCACATGGACGCAGTAGAGATAATAATTGTGGTCGTGGAGTTAATTATTAGGTCGATATCCTTTCATCCATGATCATGATTATCACTTCAACCATGCCCACACCCTGTTATCATAATTTGATGATGTAACACTTCTAAAAATGATGTTGATCTAGTATGTCGAGAGTGATGATTCAGCATTACAACTTCATTATTTTATTTTACTATAAGAAAAACTCGCATTAGTTCTAAATATTTTTTGTGTATAAATAGACCGATATTACTATTGGAAAATTACATTTATAAGATGAAATGTTTGGAGAGTTTTTTCAATCATATCATATTACTTATCTTTTCTCTACATTAAATTATCATATGAGTAATTTTGAAAAAGGCATAATTATACTTATTTACAGTTTTCTAATCTTGAAAATGGTAGTTCAACCACTTATGTTAAGTTTTCGTAAAATCACATATTTTTAGTGATCTAACTTATCTTTGAGTGATTGCTAAAAATATACATAATCTTTTTTTGTTGTGTACTCATTTTTTAAACCATTGTGAATCTGATGGAACAAAAATATTATGGCATTAGTTTTTCTTATGAAGGCCTTTACGAATTCTAATGTATTAAAGAACTTTTTTCCTTTTATATGTATTATTGCTGCAACCGCATGTTTTTTTTTTGTCAACGGCATTATATTATATCACGAAGGAAACAGAGAACCACACGCATTCTCTCTTGCTAAACGAGCGAGAGAGTCCACTTTGTGGTTCAATTTTCTTGGTAATACAGATAAGGAGAACATGGAAAAGAGAGAACTTAGCCTTAAAAAACTCCTCTTGATAAGGCATAAAAGTTGGTCATTCCTCTGGATGATTAAAAATCTTCGGCACCGTCTCACAGTCTGTCACACTCCACCTCCGTAATATTGAGCTCCATTAAGGATTCCATTGACCACAGTACCGCTTCTACCTCGGAATGAAGGGCAGAGAGACTCCGACGAAATCTGCGGGCCCCCATGATTTCTCCTTCCACCGATTTCGGAAACAAAACCAACCTAAACCGGTTTTACGGTCTATGTTCTTCCAGAATGCGTCCACAAAACATTTATAGCCAGTGAAACTATGATTAGCTGTGAAGGGAAAAACTAATGGAGACTTTGATAAGGCCTGGCTCACTTTGAGAGTAGAATTGTTACCCTTGTGATTGCTTCTTGCCGAGGACCACTCCTTGTAGTCCGCCTTGGCTTGAATGATTATATACCGGGGATCGGAGGCCCTGTTTGAAAAACAATGTTCATTTCTTGCCTTCCAAAGGGTCCAAATTATCCATGGATAAATCCGAGTATCATCATTTTCTGGTATTCGCCAAAATAAGTAATCCAAATTATACCAGATGGATTCTGCGGGAAAATACATAGGTGCCGACGGAATTTCTGATATTGTCCAAGTTTGTAGTGCTGGAGGGCACTCAAAAAGAGCATGGTTTATAGTTTCATTTTCTGCTCCACATCGTGTAAATCGTGTATCACATTGGAGACCTCTATTACAAAAATTGCATTTAACAGCTACACACCTCATAAGTGTTTGCCATATGAAATGTTTTATTTTGGACGGACAATCCAACTTCCATGTTTGCAGAATAAGTGCCTGAAAATTTGGGCCTATGAGACGGTTAGTTGTAAGAGTATGATTTTCTTCGATTTGGTATCCCGACTTAACTGAATATCTCCCCATTCTATTGTGACTCCAACCCCAATAGTCTGGTTTGGTTATCCGGGAAATTGGGATTGCCTAGTATTAGGTGTACATCCACCGGGTCAAAATATTGTTTTATCAAGACTTCTTTTCATTTATTTGTGCTTTGATCAATAAACTGATCCACAGTCATGTCTCGGAATAAAGGTAGACATGACACCCTAGCTGGACGAGGTATAGTATCTGGAATCTAGGGATCCTTCCAGATCCTAATAGACTTACCATCTCAAATTCTCTTTATAAGCCATTTGGAGAGTAAAGGTTTGGCTGAGATCATACTCCTCCAGCCATAGGAAAAGGACACAATCGATTTTGCAGATATAGGACAATTATCATGATAATATCTGTCTTTCATCATTCTCACCAAGAGGGAATCAGGGAATTCAATTATCCTACACAGTTTTTTAGCTAACTGTGGAGAGTTAAAGTCTTCTAAAGTTCGAAAACCTAAACCTCCTTCGAATTTTGGTAAACATAGTTTTTGCCATTTTTTCCAATAGATACCTTTGGAGGTTTGACTATTTGACCACAAGAAATCGGCAATTGCCGAATTCAACTTTTTAACCACTCATATCGGTAGTCGGTAGCATGACATAACGTATGTGGGCAAAGCCGTCAGAACCAATTTGATCAGAATTTCCTTCCCCGCTTTAGATAGGAGTTTTGAAGACCAACTATTCACTCTTTCTTGGAGCTTTTCATGTACAAAAGCAAAAACTTTCGTTTTTGCTCCGACCATGTTCTCCAGGAGACCTAAGTAGGAGCCCATCCCCCATGTTTTAGAAATCCCTAAAATCTGGTGTAATTCTGTTTTACGTGTTTCCGGCACAACATGGTCAAACTGTATTGAGGATTTGGCAAAATTTATCTGTTGACCCGATACCATTTCATACTCTCTTAATATTCGAAGTATTGTCGAGGCTTCTTCTGTGGAAGATTTACAAAAAAAAAAACAGAGTGTCATCCGCAAAAAGAAGATGAGACACCCTTGGACTAGCCCGGGCTATTGAGAGGCCCATTATTTGACCCCGAGCTTCAGCTTGTCTCAGTTTGGAGATAAGAACCTCTATACAGAGGAGGAACATGTATGGTGATAAGGGATCCCCCTCTCGGAGACCTCAATGTGGTATGACCCAACCCTTAGGAACTCCATTTAAAATTACAGCGTATTCTACACTTGTAATGGAGTACATTATACATCGTATCCATTGCTCAGCGAAACCCAATTTTCTCAATAGAGCATCAATAAAATCCCATTCGACCATATCATATGCTTTGCTCATATCCGTTTTGATGGTCATGAATTGACCTTTAACAGCCTTGTTGGTGCGGAGGGCATGGAAAAGCTCTTGGGCAATTAAGATATTATCGGATATAAGACGACCAGCCATAAACGCTCACTGCGTCTCACTAACTAATTTAGGCAGAACTTTCTTTGGTTGTTAGCTTAAGACCTTAGAAATTATCTTGTAACCCACATTAATAAGCTAATTGGACGAAAATCTGCCATTTTGGTTAGTTCGTCTTATTTAACTCTTTCTTGAACTTTCCCTGACACATAAAATTATTTAAAAAGGTAACTAAGTCATCCTTAACAATCTGCCAAGCTGTCTGGAAAAAGAGAGTTGTCATTCCATCTGGTCCCGAAGATTTACCAGGATCCATCGTGAACAAGTCATCCTTTATTTCCTCTTCAGTCACCCGTTGAGTCAACAACCGATTATCTGCATCAGTAATTTTAGTATCCATATTATCAAGAGGGAAACTATTTGTACCATTGCTTGAGAAAAGATCTGTGAAATAAGTTGATGCTTTGAGCTGAATATCTGCTTCTTTTGTTAACCATATGTCGTCTTTGTCTAACAACCCAACTATTTGATTCCTTGCATGACGTTGTTTGGTCTGAGCATGGAAAAAACGAGTATTTTCATCACCTTCTTGGAGCCATCTAATCTGACTCTTTTGTTTCTAGTATATCTCTTCTTCGGTGTAGGCCTGATGAAGCTTCTCATTTGCTTCTTGTAAGGCGACATTATCATTGATGTTACTACTCTTACACTCCTCTAGAATCTTCTTGAGCTCCAGAATTTTGTTATTTTCTGAGTGAAAGTTTTTAGTACACCAGTGAGAAATTTCTTTGTGGCAGGTGTTTATTTTGCCTACAAAGGAAAATTTACGTCGACAAGCAACCCCTTTCCAGCTTTTTTCGATAATAACCTTAATTCCTGACTTATGAATCCATATTTTGTCAAAGTGGAATCGTTTATGAGAGACATAGGCCTGATCCCAGTACCGTCCTAGAATTAGTCGGTGGTCCGAGCCGATCATATCTAGATATTCCACTTCAGACCGAGGTAACAGGTCGTGCCACTCGCTATTTTCGTAATCTTTGTCTAGGATACAACAAATTATACCATTATTTTGAATTCCTCGCCATGACCATGAGTTACCTAGCAAGGGAAATCCAATAAGGTTACAATCGTGAATCATTTGATTGAAATACAGGAAGGAATTAGCATGTCTAAGCTTTCCTCCCTGCTTTTCATGATTACCTGATTATTCATTGAAATCCCCTATAATTAACCATGGAGAGGTCCTACTTATTCTCATACAAGTTAGACGTTCCCAAACATAATTTCTCTTATTTTGAATCGGTTCTCCATAGAGAAACGTAATCTCTGATCTCGTTCCTTGAATGTCTAGAGATATATCTATCATATTTGTATCCTTATATTTTATGGACACATATCAATTGGAATAAAAAAGGGTCAAACCTCCACTAGAGCCTGAGGGTTCAACTGTAGTTAAGAAATCATACCCTAGATGAAGTTGAATTTTTTCGAGAAATAGATAGTTGTTTTTGGACTCTGATAGGAATAAAAAATCAGGTCTATATTTTTTCCAAATATCCCGCAAATAATTAATGGTAATTTTGTTGCCAATTCCCTGACAGTTCCAACATAATGTTTGTAAAAACATGAGATAAAACCATAATCTCTGGAGATATCATATTTCTCCCTTATACTACCCTTCGGTACCTGCTTTAATTGATCAACATACTTGCAAAGGAGTAAACCCGCCTTGACCCATATGCTCAGTTTATACACATATTCAGCACTATCGAATGTAGATATACTAGATATCGTGATCCTTAAATGAAACCTTATTCTAAGTATTTTACTTCTAAATTGGGGATTATATTTATATCTAGATTGTAAAATAACTCTCAATCTCAAAACCTCCTTTATACTATGTTGACCGGTTTGGACCCACTCAACTACGGGTCCTGTCCAACGAGTTAGGAAATAGAAATATTTTAATTTGACTCCCCCATGGAGCATGGGCTTACACCCTTCATGGCCCAAAAAAGTCCATTTTGGCCTATAAATCCGAAGCATGCTGATTCTGTTTCGGGATTTTAGATAATGCTTATTCTTTTTTATTGAAAGGCATGGTATTAAAAAAAACCGAACATAAATAAGAGAAAACATAGATTGCCAATAAAACTTAATCCAGACAAAATACACCAGCCTGTAAACAAAACAAAATGCACAATAGTCAACACTCTAACCACACAAACAGTCTGTTTGTAAACACATGCTTAATGATCCATTTGTTCCTCATTCGTCTCCAATGAGGTTGCACTCGGCAGCTTGTTATCGCGAGTAGGGATGCGAGGAGACATGTCCGCTAATGCCATCATTTTCTTACACTTAATCCCCTTTAGTGGAGTTGATCGTCAAGAGTTAATTTTACTCCGACCGGCAGGTGGTTTCTTGAACCTTCCTTCCTTACATTGCTGTAGGCGATGTGCCAACTCCTCATGTACTTTTATCATCTTGTTTCTAGGAAGCTCGCAAGCCTGTATCATTGCGGCTTCTAAAGCCAGAGAATCAAGGGTATCCTCATGCTCACTGTATTTGTCAAAATTGTCATGCAGATTGGACTCTAAATCATTTAGTAAAACCGGTTCTAAGACCTGTTCCAGACTATCTTTTGCCTCTGTCATTAAGGTGTCCTCCTGGCTGAGAGGAGCTGGTTCAGTCTCCTCCTGAAATGGAGGCCGCCTAACCTTCTTGGTAGACTGAACAACCTTGGACCTCTCTTCATTACTCATAGTGCTATTATAATTCCGATTTGGGTGAACTTCCAAGGTATTTTGGCGCTTTTAGCCCTCTGCATTCCCCGAGTGCAATAGACCTTTGGAATCTCTAGTTGTTAGCGATTTGCCCCTTATTGCTGCTCCTTTGAAACTCCTGATTCTCACAGCCAAGCCGTTCTTAGTCTTGTTAGTATTACTAATGATTGGTGCATCTTTCTTAGCCTTGTAGCATACACTTTCAGAATGCGTTATGCGATGACAAAGGGAACAAAAGCCTTCCAAACACTTGTAATCAAACATCACTTTGGACTCCTTTCCTTCTTCAAATTCTAAAATGGACGAGAAAATCAAATGTTTGGAACAAGGGAAATTTATTAACACCGTACCCTTGCCCACATCGATGAGAATAATCTCTCCTATAGAACCGGCCACTAGTTTGTATACTTCCTCTACTCTGTACTCGAAGGACAGACCCGTGATCCGAAGCCAGAGACTGATATTATTGGGGTAGTCGGCGTCGGCCAATGCTTTCTAGGGTACGTAAGACACCATCCAGCCATCGAAATTGGTAGATCCATTCTTAAGCACCCCTTTTAAGTCATCCTCAGATTCAAATTAAAATTGAATCTACCATGACCCAGGTTTAGACCACTGACCTTACCCACCAGACCCTAGAACTGAGGCATGCGGAAGAGAAAGGTGTCCACATTCTGGACCTGTGGATTCAAACACCTTCCCATGATCACCTTTGAACTCCTAGCTAGTAAAGCTGAGTTGTCGATTCTAGGGATTTTGATTTTCAAGCGAAGTGGAGGTGAAGACACTGCACCACTCTTTCTGTTAAGACCCATTTGTGACATCCTCGCATACAAAAGACAAGAATATATGAGTACTAAATTTTTCGGCCAATGAGGATTCCAGAGCAAAGAGCTTATAGTCTTTCTACTTAGAACCCATTCTTTTATATTTCTCTTAAGACTAGGGTTTACCCCCCCCCCCCCCTCTAATTACGAGAAAAAACTGTGTAATCCACTACAGTATTGTGCTTTGGAAAATTTCCTTAATAACCCAAGATATTCTGCTCTTGAAAATATTCCTAAGGGATCGATCAAGGAAATTTTCAATAACTGCGCCATATTCTATTGATCTTTCGAATATTACAACGCTTAATTGTAGTGGTCCACTCTTGTCGAACCAAACATTAAGCCTTGAACCTAGCAATGAAAGATCTCTATAAGTTCTATAGAATCTAGCCTCTAGAATTCGATTAAGGTTCAAACCTATTATAAAATGAGTCTCATTACAAGAAGAAGAGTAATCTCTTATTTCATTGCTAACCTTTAACAAGCCTCTTCTCCCTTTCAATGGAAATCCCCATTCATTCACCAAGATTTGTAGCGAACTGCCAAGAGGCAAACCACCTGAGGAGAAGTACCAATCAAATAATATAGCTAGTAAAATCCAAGAAATTAACTCATTTATGATCCAAAACGTTAACCGGTTCCCTTGATTAATTCTGCTATAGTCACCGTCTAACAGGAAATATCCAGACGTAACAGTGCACAGATCCTGACCCCAATTCTGTCTTAGGAATAACAATTGCTTATTACGATAAAAAGTTGTGGTTCCATAACCCCACAAACTGTTTCCATCCCACCCAAATATACCTAGATTACCTTTTGAATTCCTTAGACTATACATTAAGCATTTTTCACAGTGATATAATAAGAACATACCCCCACCAAGTATCAGAGAAAAACTCGATAAACTATACTGGGAGTGATGATTCATCCTAGGGTTGAGTTTAGATTGAAAGCCTTGATAATTGGTTGATAACAAGAACTTACAACACATAACCTTTTAATTCTCTTCTCGGTGAAGTCACTACTTGGTAGAGATTATAGTAGAAGCAGATACCTTATGTAAACATTATCAAAGTCAGCATCTTGAATTAAAAACAGTGTACCCAATGATAAGCCTAGAGATAAGTAGATCCAGAAGGGATGACATTCCCCCTGTGACCTAATATATATATATATATATATATTATTCATAGGTTGTGAAACTCTTACCCTTAAGGACAGAGTATACATCCTCACCAGCTCCTTAGCTCCGGGGGTCAATAGGTATCCTGAGAGTATGTACGGAGTTAGGTGAAGCTGCGTTCTAGGTCTAGCTGAAGCTTGAAATCCTTGATAATTAGTAGTCACTAAGGGTTTGCACAACTTTATCATTTCAGGTCTCTTCACAGCGAAGCCACCTCTAGTCAGGGATGACTTCAGGAGTGGATACCTGGAACAAAAAAATAACATACTCATCACTTTGAAATAGTATGAGTTGAACCAAACCTTGTACTAGACAGACACAACACCAGGTACAGTGGTAGTCCCCCTGTGGTCCAAAAAATGTAATAATTGTGAAGTAAGAGACTCTTACCCTTTGGCAGTGAGTAAATTCCTTCTCCAAACATTTAATATCCCCATGTTGAACTAAGACTTTTGGTAGTGCTTGTATTGACTGAGAGATTCATAGTCCTTCCAATATTTGCACTATCAATGCATATCCGCATTGTTGAAGATGCCAAAACACCCTTCGGATTCCCAAAACAGTATAATGTGTTTTTTCTGCGATCAGCTGTGTATTTATATTCCCCATCTAACTTGATTAAATCTGCAAATTTACAAAGACTCTTAACAAGAATTCTCTTTAAGAAATTGTCCCTCAATCCTTTACTAAATAAAAGCCATCTTTTTCCTAGACTACGTTGATTATACTTAGTAAGTAATACCAACCCAACCTCGTTTTTTGCAAAGTAAACTTTCTGTACTTTGGATCTAAGCCACTGAGAGAAAGTTACACCAACTACCTTCGATAGCCTCTCTCCAAATTCATCTCTAGGAGTCTCTATTTTGAGACCCCCATATGATTCTCTCCTCACAAAGAGAGAACCTAAGTGAAACCGTTTAAATTGAAAGGGATGGTTCTTTTTGGCCCGGAAGGATCCCATAATTCCCAGACACCGTAATTAGTCCTTCTCTGTATTCTGGACCCCCTCTTCTGGTTCACTACGGAGACAGAAATTGTGGAAGTAATGTTATCACAAGTTCCCTCTCCATTCCCCTTGAGGTAATGGTAATGCACCCAATTTATTAATAATATTAAAATTAACCAAAAGTTGAACCGAGCCCAAGTCCCAGACCCATTGATGTGATCGTGAGCAGCATAGAAGCTAAGGAACCAGAGCTGGTAGGACCAATCACGCGTTCGAGAGCTAAGGAGTTTGGCTAAGGAAGCTCACTCGCTTATGACTGAAGGATCGTTCTCGCCACCAGCTATGCAAGTCTTCAACATCTCCAACTTGAAGACTTCTCCTGGTAATGATAACTAGGTAACTTAGGTGAGGAAGTCTGTACTCTTTTTCCCATAGAGAGTTTTGTCCCAATTGGGTCTCTCTCT
>JAKUCM010008885.1:0-15909 GCA_023374145.1 Lepidium sativum | reverse complement strand
GCCTTTTTACCTTTAATTCTAGGTGACATGAAGCATCCCAAGAGTTTCACTGCTTATGTTAGAACCATAGTGAATATATCAGCTGGAATATAAGTTGTTGGATCTTCAAAACTTAGACAATTTCTTCAGTTCTAAGACTTATGATATGATGGAACTTTACTGCTACATGTTTAGTCCGTTCGTGGTGGATTGCATTCTTTGACAAGTCTATAGCGTTTTAAAACTCATAGTTTGATTTTAATTGCTCACAAACCTTTCAACCAAACTGCTTATGTTAGAGATATGTACTATGCTTATGTTGTTGATAGAGCTACAATCGTCTGGAGATTTGATTTCAAGGTTATTAAATTTCCTCCCTGTGTAAATACCATTCTGGAAATTGATCTTTTATTGTCTCGATCTGCTGCAAAGTCAGAGTCACTATACCCTTGATGGCAAAGTATTTACTCTTCTTGAAGCTCAAACCAATCTCTGTTGATCCTTTGATATATCTTAGAATCCATTTCACTGCTTGCCAGTGTTCTTTAACGCCTTGCTCATACATATGCTGATAAGACTTACTAAATAAGGTAGACCAGGTCTTGTTCCTATCATTGCGTACATAATGCTCTCAACTACATTCTGATACGGGATACTTCTCAAAATGACACTATGAGCTTTTATCTCCTTTTATGTAGCTGACTTCAGTTTGAAGTGAGCACCCACTAGAGTGGCGATTGACTTGGATTGATCCATTTTGAAGTCGCTTAGAACCTTTCCTAGGTTACTTTCTTGGGACACTTTAAGAGTACCTGCATCTCTGTCTCCAAAAATTTCCATACCAGGAATTTCCCTAGCATGTCCTGAATCTTTCAAATCGAACTCAGGTCCAAGAAATATTTTCAATTTTTGGATTTCTACCTTATCACATAGAACAATTAAGATATCACCAACATATAAAAGAAAGTAAATAAAGACATATTAACCTAGGTTCTTTAGGTAAACATAATAGTCATATTCACTTCTAATATATCCAATCTTAATCATAAACTCATCAAACCTCTTGTTATGTTTCCTAAGAGACTATTTAATGCCATAAAAAGACATTTTGAGAAGACACACCTTGTCAGGATTCCCTTTATCTATGTACCTTTCATATTGATCCATTATGATTTCTTGTTCAAGGTTTCCATGAAGAAAAACTATTTTTACGTCTAATTATCGTAGCTCAAGAATAAAGTTAGGAACTATAAAAAGAATACACCTTATAGTCACTTGTTTTACCATATGTGCAAATATTTCTTGGTAGTCTACTCCTTCTTTATGTGAGTAGCCTTTTGCAAGGAGTCTGGCTTTAAACCTTGGCTTTTTTACTCCGATGATGCCTGGTTTTCTTTTGAAAAACCATTTGCATCTAATTTTCTTCTGGCTTTTTGGTCTGTCGATGAGAATCCACATGCCATTCGTTTGTAATGAACCATATTCTTCATCTTCTGCTTCTTTCTAGAATTCACTATCTTCATCATTGATTGCATCAAAGAATGAAGATGGTTTTGTCTTTCATGCATATTCTGCAAGAGAACACACATGTGGAAAAGAGATATTTGCTTCCCTTTCTTCTTCATCTGGATTGTAGTCATAGTCTTGGAATATAGTTGGTGGAGTGATGGTTCTTCTTGTCCTGTCTCTAGCTAACTGGTAATCTTCTAAATCTTTTGTATTTTCAATTGTGTGATTTCCAACTCCACATTCAGGTTGTATGTAATCTTGATTCTCTTATTCATTTGTTGTTTGTCTTGTATCACTTATTCTCAAGAGTTTATTAGTGTTAAATGAAATAGTGTTTCCATTTACCTCTGCTTTCTTAAGATCATTGTAAGTGATTTGTTCTCTGAAGACCATAGTTCTGCTTATCACATTTCTTATCTTTAAGAAGCAAAACTCTAAACCCTTTCACACAATCTAGATATCATGTAAATATGCCTTTTTTTGCTCTTGGTTCAAGTTTCCCTTCAGATGAATCAATGTAGGTTAGACATCCAAATTTCCTTAGACTTTCTAGAGATGTCATTTCGGAACTCCACCTCTCCTCTGGAATCTCGAAGTTGATTACTGAAGATGGGGATCTATCGACCACATACACTGCGGTTGAAGCTGCTTCTACCCAAAAGATCTTTGTGACTCCACTTTCACTGAGCATTGCACGAGCTTTCTCCACGATTTTCATGTTGAGTCTTTAAGCAAATATGTTTTGTTTGTGGAGTGTTGTAATGGTCTTGTGTCTTATAACTCCCTCCTCTTTGCAAGACCTGCAAAACAACAAGTTACAAAATTCTAGGCCATCATCATCTTAACCTTTTTAACTTTCCTTTTTTCCTTCATGATTATTATGCATCCTTTTATGATCTTGAGAATGCCATTCGATCCTTTGATTTAGCATCGCTTAGATTCTAATGTCCCCAATGATATTAGATTCGTGGATATGTCTCGATGTACCTTACATCATGCAAAATAAAGGTAGTTCTGTCAGGGTTAGCAAATATTATTAAACTGATTCCTTTTACCTGGCAATAAGTTTCATTTGCCATTTTGACTTTGCTGTTTGTACACTCTCTTAGATCAATGAATAAATCCTTCTTTGGTAACATGTGGAATGAACATCTAGTGTGAAGGATCCATTCTTCTTGATCTATTTCTCTTTGAGATACATTCACTTCTTATACTACTCGTCCCACCAGATCCTTTGCATTGTCTTTAGCCATTGCTGATTCACCTTCGTAATAGTTTCCTTTGTCTTTATTTTTCTCAAGCAATCTGTAACACTATTTCTTGTTATGACCATCTTTACCACAAATCCAGTAGGTTCCCCTTTTCTTCTCCCTTGACTTTGATTGTGACTTGCTTCTTCCTTTTGAGAAGCTTACTCCCTTTGATTATGATCTTCCTCTGATGTAAATACCTTCTGCACTTGCTTTCCTTGAACTCGGTTTGTATCCATATTTCTTTAGTTTGACTTCTTTGGACATTGCTGCACTTACAACATCATCCACTTTCAGCTTGTCCTTGCTTTATGTCAACGTCTCTCCTAAATGATCATAAACTTAAGGGAGTAGACTTAAGAAGAATAATGACTTGAGTTTCTTCTTCTATATCAATCTGGAAATGTCTCCTGTCTCCTAACAACTTTAAGAAGTCATCAACATTTTTATCAATAGTCTTAGTTTATTGCATTTGGAACACATAAACCTCTAATTGTGAATATATTTTATCAAGAAGACTAGTTGGAAGGAATAACTTATCGAGAGTTTTGATTATGGTCTCGCAGTTCGTAATCTTTTTGAGGATCTTATCATCTTTTGCTAGGATGATAAGATTCAGCGCTTGCTCGTCCTTGTATGCTCTTTCTTCTTCATCTTATATTTATCTCTTCTTTTCTTCAAGTGTCTTTTCATCTACTTCTGTTAACTCCATTGGAGGACCCGGCTTGAGAACTCTCTTTAATCCTTGAAACATTAAACTTGCAATCGTCCTCTTCTTCCATAGTTTGTAGTCTCTTGTTCCACCAAAGATAGGGATATTTCTCTTTCAATCTGTTGACGCCATCTTTGAATCTGAGAGTGACGATTCAACTCTGGTGATATCTTCAGATTAGGAATCGAACCGATGGATTGCTTCTTCTTCTTGAGCTGAGCTCTGATACCAAATTTTTGAATATATAGCCTAGATTTGAACTAATTAGGAGCTTTGAAAAGAAATAACGCGAGAAATTTAACAAGTTCAGGTTCAAGAGTTGAACCCTACATCTCGCTGGAGCTTTGCTCCAGAATTCACTATCGCCATTATCAACCTTAGATCATAAATAGAGCTCTATACAATGAACTACTCACTTCTCTCAATCTCTCTCTCTCTCCCCCTTAGAATAGAATAACCTTCTCTCACCAACTCATATTAACTCTTATCTCTGTCGCTTATATAATATTAAGAAGATAAGCTTTCACAAGTGAATGAACAAACCTATTACTACCCAAGAACAAAGTTGAGAGAGTAAGAAGAAGAGCTTTCAAAAGGGCTTTCTTCACTATGCTTTATCCTCTCATTTCATAAGCTGAAACGATAACCGGAAAATGATGATTGATCTTCATATCTTAACCAAATTCGAATCTTGAATCCCTTTAAACCAAGACTCTAAACCAAGACACTTGAAAATTTTAAGAAAGATTATGGTCGACATAGAAGCTTTTACATACTTAGAATATTCTGACTTCTGATCTTGAGTATAATCTTCAACATGTTCAGAGTAATTGATCTGTCTTTTCTCTTTTTGACTTTGCGAAGATATCTTCTTAAACAAACATGCTGATAGAGTAAGAAGTGAATCCATTTGAAGGGCAAGAGGTTATACCGTAAGTCACTTTTCCAATATATTTGTATTATATTCCAATTTTTCAAGTAAAGATGAACTGTTACTTGCTTAGATGTGACAATACCAATGCAAGGAAGTTGCATAAGGTGATTGATAAATGGTGGGGATATGATGACTTTACTTACGAGGAAAGACATCCTTGCTGATGATGATAAAAAGGTTTTATATTTGAGAAATTGTTTCTGTCTATTGAGTCCAGTCATAAGCAAAACTATATCCACATGTCAGTCGAACAGGAGATATGTCATAGTTGTAACTCGTATTGGTATGCTGTTCTAAACATCATTTTAATTTCTTCAATATGTTCAGAGATAACAAACTGATAAACTGATAATCTGATTAAGTAAACCATTAGACTGTAGTAATCTTCAGAAAGACATTACAGTTCCAAGAAACGTTAGTGGAGCTTTACAATGTGATGGTCCTCTTGTAGCAACAAGACGAACCAAACAGGAGTGGCAGAGAAATAGAAGGATACTTGTGAGTTTCACTAATATGGTTTATCTTTTTCCCAGAGATGTCTATTTTTGTAAGGTTCAAAGTTTGATTCTCATCGAATAAATAAATAGTTTGTACACTTTTTGTTCTATTGGTAACTTTTTTGGACGTGATGTGTTTACTTCCTTTAGTTCACACATTATGATCTTTTCTCAGAATAGGCAATGTGATGAGTTAGATGTCACATGTGCTTCACTTCACGCCCTGATTTCACGTGTGATTCACTTCACCTCCTAATATCATGCATGCTTCGACTTCTCATTTATCTTCTCTTCACGCGAATGCGATTGTCGAATTTTACCAACAAAATGATTTTTTTTTTAATTTCAAAAATAACAAACTGGAATCACGGAGTTCACCATGATATCGTGTCTTTCCTCCTCCGTTGTTGTCTTCTCCATCTCACAATTTCATTCTCTTTTGAGTTAACATTATCTACCTAGACGGGGGCGCTTCTCGTTCTTTACGTCTTCATCGGATATTTCGTTTGGATGTGTGTTCCGAGCCTTGGAAAGGATTGCACAGTCAGCAGATATGGGTTGTTTATTCCGGATGCCTCGTCGTTCAAGCCAACGTTGTTCGGAATAATATGCGAGACAGTGAAAGTTTGACGTGAAGCTTGAAAGTTGTACATTGACACTTTGATCTGAAATTTGCAAGTTTGGCCAATAATGTGTTTTAAACTTTCAGAAGTTTTAGTGTTTAGTGCTTCATTGTTATCGTATCCCTGGGTAAAAAGGTAACAAAGTTTGGTTATTACTTGTATGGAAGGTGTATGTGTGTTTTTGGGTGGTTGAATATACCTCGATGTGCGTTTATAATTTCAGAGGCTTTCCGTCCTGCAAAGTTTGTCTCTTCACGATCAAAAATCACAAATGTTGATGTGTCTTTGTTGTGGTCACGAACCCTTACTTCAAAGCGGTACCTACACAGCCATTTGGATACAATTATTTGTTGTTTAGTTTGTGCTGGACATGTCCTTTTCAAATGAAAGCATAGTGTGCAAACCTGATGAGGCCGACATTGTTGTATTTTAGACACGTGTTGCAGTACAATGAGGAGCGGATTTTTCCAACTTTGTGTTACAGCTACTGCACGAGATGTAGTACCAACCATATTTTTCGTTGATGGCATCTATTGTAGCGAGACAAATAAATCTTGCCGCCTTGTTTGTTTGTCATTGGAAAACAATTAATAATCTCGACGACTGTGCTACAGAGTTTAGAACTTGTAGGGTTATCTGTTTTGAAAAGGGACTTACATGTGGAGTTTCACTTTGCATATACTGTTGTAATTCTTTGATAGTCACAGTTTCCACTTTTGTGATGGAGGATGATGCGCTTGAAACAGTCAGAGGTTTCTTGTCATTTTGAGATAAGCTGGGAAAGTCTTTAGTCTAAACTTGTCTTCTTCAATTATGTGATCTCCGAGTGGTGCCGGGAGGAATGTTGTTTTGTCAGTGAAACAGATGGAGTGTTTGTAGTCGAAGACGTGGTAGTACTTCTTGCTGAGATTGACCATGAATTTTTTCAATTTTTATACTATGGTCACCATTAATTCTTCTTGAAACCGAATTGCCCGGTTTGTCGAAACAAAACCTTGAACAACATTTCCCTGCAGTCATATTGATACGAAAAAATCAGTGTTGTATATTTAGAAGAAATAGATTTCAATGTACCTTGGATTCCAAGAGGAGGAGTTCAATGCCTTTAATATTCTTGTACGTATTAAAAAGCTTAGAAAAATTAACAAAAAAATTTTAAAACAAAATGGGATTCAAAAAGGAAAAGCACATCAAAAAGAGACAAAGACATACAAAATCGAAGGCCTAAAATTCTGCAATTGTAGATTCGAGATAGGTGTGAGCATTGGTCATATATTCATATTCTTTACTTTCTTTTAAATTTTATATGTTTGTGATTTTGATTCATAAATCATACTATCGTTTTCTATTTTCAATGTCATTTTAATAGATTTTTTTGTTATGCTTGGATTCATATATCAAATAATATATCTATTGTAACTTAGTTGATTAACAATATAAAGATAATATAATAATTTTAATATAAAAAATATTCTCATGCATTAGCACAAAAAAATTGAATGACATTTCAATGTAAAAGTGTTTTTAAGAAACTCTTAACAAAAAAAATTCATTAAGTTCTAACTTAATATTTAAATCATACGTTTAAGTAATTCACTTATATGGTTAAAGAATAATAATATGATATACATTTAACGTTTAGTTATAATAACAAATCAATATATATATATACATATTATTTTTAACTCATATTCCATTAGCTAAAATAAACCGTGTAATTAAGATCTAGATTAGTTTCAAATATCTTCATCAAACATTATATTGAAGGAACTCCTATACTTACTCTATAAACAAGGTTTAATAGAAGGTGTGTTGGTAGTCATTAAAATTCAATTGGTTCTTTTGTTAACAGTAATATCAAAAAAGTTCGATCTATTATTCAAATGCTATAAAACTCCAAATAATATTTATAATAAATAAATTTCAATGTACCTTGGAGTCCAAGAAGAGGAGTTCAATGCCCATTAGAATATTGCTCTTTTTGAAATTCCTAGCTTCCCAATGATGCATGAGTCGTGCAATGACCTCTTCACTGCATAATTGGTCGTCTATTTCATCAAGGATTTCAAAAGTGAATGATTCGGAACAGGGGACGGTAATTTGTGGTGTCATCTTTTGGTAAGTGGAGATGGAGGCGTTAATATGGTGGTTTGTTATCTCTCGAATAGTTTGGGAAACTGAGGTGAGGGACTAATATTTGTATACGAAAATATAAATTTAATGTGAGATAGTGGGCTCTGGTGAGTAATTACAAAGTGGATTGTGATGAGTTAATGTCTAATTTAAAAGCAAGTAATGTGATTAAGCAACTAATTATTTTTTTTAAGTTAACACAAAGAAAAGCTTTAGGTAGCCGAATAGCTATGATATAGGAAATAGATTAGGAGATCAAAATTAATCAAAAGCTATGGGGACATTGTCCTCTCAGCTTCTTCTTTCTCTTTATTGAAAGTAATTGCATTAACATATAGTAATTGCATTACTGAAAGTAATTGTCCTCTAAGCTTCTTTTTTCTCTTTATTGAAAGTAATTGCATTAATTTAATGTGAGATAGTGGGCTCTGCTAAGTAGTTACAAAGTGGGCTTTGATGAGTTAATGTCTAATTTAAAAGCAAGTAATGTGATTAAGCAAATAATTTTTTTGAGTTTTTTTTTAAGAAAAATTATTTCTAAAACATAAGATGATGTGTCAATAATATAGAAGTTTAAGAAAGATCAGTTGAATGGCTTAAGAGGTCTTGAAACCTTCCTTTTATTTGTATAGACTTTGTAATAAGTTACCATGGCTACAGATCTTATATAAAATACCTAAAACCAACTTAACATTGAACTTGGTTCTATTATTTTCTTCTTCTTCTTTTTTTATTCGATTGGTTCCATTATTGCTGCAAACAACTTATGAAACATATGTTGCTATTCATTCATAAAACGTTTAATATACATATGTATCTCTAAATTTCTTACAATCCTAAATTACAAAAATGAAAAAGAAGCAAAAAAAAATATATTTTGATTGTCTTTTAATGTTGGTCATTACTTTTTAGTTGTTCTCTGTTCAGTAGTCATGTATGTTATCTAATAGTTTAGATTTGTGAAGTTCTACTGATTATATATGAAGTTCAAATGATTTTTGGAATAACTTTAAGTTGTATATTAGACTTTGTTGATAATTAGTATATATCATCTATAATATTAAATTTTCTTATAATATATAGGTAATATAGATATACAACATACAAACTCAGTAAGTTTTTTATGACAGAGTCAACCAATGGTATATTTCATTGAAAAAACAGAACCTTCTCAAAAACAAAAATATGTTTGAGCAAGATTTTGTACAGCTTAAAACTCGTGACCCGATTATAAGAACAAAAAATTCTTTAAATAGTTAGAGAAGATTTGAGTATAAAGAATCTCTTATAAACACAATTTACACAATTTCTTTACACAGCGTTACAAAACATCACAACACCTTGTGATTTGCTCCTGTTTGATTCCTAAACTACACTACTCACTTACATCGCAAGGTGTAACACTTTTTCTTCACTCACCTCAAATCCATGAATTAATTTGAAAATTCTCTCTCGATCACTCAGTATTTTAACAATGTTTTCTTCACAAAGAGGTGAGTTCTAAAGGAGACAACCCTCTCCCTTATATAGAATTTGAAAGCATCATTTCTACACTCCACATAAAGTTTGGTTCCATGCTTCTAACCATCATGAAATGCCACTATTCAGCCTACTGAACATGCAGCTAATAGTCCCCTCATGATGCCAATCCAACTCAAACGCCAACTGCTATGTTACACATCTTGTGTACAGAGTGCAATCGTTCCACTTACTCTGATTGTTCATAATGTAACTTGCAAGTTCCCCAACTGCTCCGCTACAATGCATCCAACTATCCTAACATACCATCATGTAACTTGTAGCTTCCTCAGCTGCTCCGCCACAATATCTTGAAATGTTCTTACTGACAATCAAGTAAATTGCAGCTTGTCCAACTGTTCTGCTACAACGTTCACATCAACAATTTTAGAAAACTTTTGATGCATAATCAACTACTCCAACTATTCTACTATAGTGTCAAGACGAGCTTTACAAAATATAATGGGTTCCAAATATAATCTCTATATTATGTTGTGACTTTCTTCACACTTACAAATTTCAATCTTATTATTTGAAAGATATTTACGATACTTCCAGTGCTTTTTAAGCTTTTTCTGTAGCCAAAGTAAAAACAAATCAAATGTTGGAACCCATGCATTAAAATACGAATTTCCACATATATGCTTGAGAAGAGAAAAAGAAAGCACAAGTTATTATAAAGATGAATCAAATTGCAACAATTGAAATGATGAACCATTGAAAATATCTGATTATTATTCTGATTAAATTGTCCTACCCTCCATAGTTCACACAATATTAAAGCCAAAACTCGTAAGCACTTTTTCTCTATAACAAGCATATACATTTTTTAAATCAAATTTCTAGCTCATTAATATTGTTTTTAATACATTTCTATACTTTCACAAAAATCTTTCAATATTTTTACTTTCAAATCAATTTTTTTCTTAGAAACATTCATAACATCACACAGCAGCATACTGCGAATAGTAATCTAATGATTTTAAAATGAAATAATTTCTCAAATAAAGCAAAAATATATTGTAATTACCCAAACAAATTTTGTCCAAAAAAAAAAGAAAGCATCAAGGGTGTAATTACGATTACACCCTTGAAACAAAAACTGTTTTCTTCTTCTATTTTATTTTTCTTCTCTGGTTAATTTAACAAAAGAAAAAAGAAAGAAACTTATACTGTCAACCGTCGTCGTTAACCTCTCTTTATTTTCTTCTTCGTCTAACTCAACGTGTTCTTTATTGTTTTTCATACTCGTTGTCTTCTTCTTCTTTTCTTCGTATTCGTCGTCTTCATTGTCGTGTTGTTTATTTATCAAAGGTAAAGTTTCTTCTTTTCTTCTTCCTCTTTTCCTCTTCTTCTTTTTCTTCTTTTTCGTGAGGGCATTTGGGTTTAAGGATTACGTAGACATTGGGTTTGTTGACTTCGCAAAATTTGGGTTTCTCGATTTCGATATATTTGGGTTTTTGTTCTTCATCTTCTTATTCTGTGTTTGTCAAGTAGAGTTCTTCCCCGGCCTGAGCCAATGTGATATGGTTCATAATTAGTTGTGAGGGTAAGGGTGAAGTAGAGATACGCTTAGTGTAGTAGAGATATGCTTAGTGTAGTAGAGTTAGTATGATGTTTGTTAGAGTTAGGTCGTAGTGGGGTATAGTTCGATTCCTTGTTGTAGAGTTAGTCTGACATTTGGTAGAGTTAGATTGTCGTGTGGTAGAGTTGGCTTGTAGTGAGGTAGAGTTAGGTTATTGTGTGGTAGAGTTGGATTCCGTGTAGTAGAGTTAGTCTGATGTTTGGTAGAGGTAGGTTGTAGTGTGGTAGAGTTGGCTTGTAGTGTGGTAGAGTTAGGTTGTAGTGTGTTAGAGTTTGATTCCTTGTAGTAGAGTTAGTCTGACGTTTGGTAGAGTTAGATTGTAGTGTCGTAGATTTGGCATTTTGTGTGGTATAGTTGGATAGTTAGTCTGACGTTTGGTAGAATTAGACTGTAATGGGGTAGAGTTGACTTATAGTGTGGTAGAGTTGCCTTGCTTGTAGGGTGAAGTGTAACAGAGTTGGTCTAAGGTTTGGTAGAGTTGAGTTCCGTGTAGTAGAGTTTATTTACCTATAATGGAGTTGGGTTTTTCAATGTTTATCGTTTGTTTTCATCTTTAAACATGGTAGACAAGAAGTACCTGAAGGTTCTCACACACGGTCTACCGGTGATAAAGAATTGAAGCATTAACCATTTCTGCAATCTGAAAAGCATCAGTAATATGATCAAGGGTATTGGTGAGGATGCATACGTAGACATAAAGGAGAACACTTGCGTAGGCATTTTCTGAAGCTAGTAGACTCCGACTACAACTTTACAGGGAGGCATATACAGTACATGTTGATGAATCAACTAGTGATTAAGAAGAAGTATGAGATGTGGGTGTTGTTTGGGTCTCGGCCTACGAGGTTTTCTCTGCACGAGTTTGCGGAATAACGCAGCTTAATTTTGGTAACTTTGAAAAGGCTTCTAATGTGGCAGATGAAGCCTACATAGAGCTATGGGAAGATATTGGTTTAGGGGTTGGTGAAGGCCCTAAATGGGTAGAGTTGAAAGACCTCTTGGGGAGATGTAGAGGGTGGTCTTTTGAGAAGAGGAAGATGGTGGGCTTGCTAGTGGTTTTGATTGTAGGAGTTTATGGTTGCCACACAAATAGTATTTTGAGATGTTCTCCCTTTTAGTGCTGCAAAGTTGGTTGCAGATTTTGAGATGTTCGAGATGCATCCATGGGGAAGAGTGGCGTTTCTAAAACTGATCAAATCAATCAAAATTGCATCGTACAAAAAGGCAAGTAATTACACTCTACACGGGTTTGTGCACGCACTTCTGATATGGGCATTTGAGTCCATCCCCATAGTGGCTGAAATTTTTGGGGAGCAAAGAGAAGATGACGTCCCCGAGGACATGGTGAAGCTGGAGCAAGGAAGCTATGGAAAGGTAAATTGCTTTCCTAGTAGAGTTGGTTTAGGTGATTGATAGAGTTCATTTATGTATATTAAAGTTCATTTACGCTACTAGTAGAGCTCATTTACGTACAATAGAGTTCAATTTCAAGTACAGTGGAGTTGATTTCAAGTATAGTAGACTTCATTTACGTATAGTAGAATTCATCTATGTGTAGTAGAGTTCATTTACGTTTAGTAGAGTTATTTTGACAGTTAAGTGGAGATAATTTATGTGTGGTAGGTCTCATTTGTGTTTAATAAATTGCATCTTCTCATCTATCATGTATGTCTTAAGCAGCTGACTACACAGACTCCGGAGATAATGCCTCTATGGCCAGACGATATTGCAGATTCCAAAGTGGACATCATGCTTGGAGACATACTTGCCTCCAGTCTAGATGAATCCGCATGGGACATAAATAATAAGAGGAAGAAAGATGCATATGTCGATGAGAGGATGAGCAAGCGTAGTGCTAGTTCAAAAGAAGAGGTGAAGAAAGGGAAAGAGAAAAAAAAAACAGATGGAAGAAGAGACAAAACACAAGAAAGAAGAGAAGATACAGGAGAAGAAAGAGATGGATGACTCCACTACCTTGAAGGATGTGGTGAGAGTCGTTAAAAAGAAAAAGCGGAAGGCAGAGGAGTCGAGTGCATTGCTTGACAGTCTTAGAGATATGACCAGAGCCTTCGAAGGGATGATATACGATCAGAATGTGTTTGTTGAACGTATATATCGTCTTGAGGAGAGTAGGCTGAATATCAGTGCAGAGACAACAATGCTTGCTGAACGCGTGATTAGGCTGGAGCGTAACTCCTCAGACAATAGATTCATGCTTGAGAGAATTCTTAGGCTGGAGGAGACCAGGGCGCAACAACAAGTTTATAGCCTGGAGAACAACAAGGTTGAGAATGCGGATGAGGGTGGAGGTCAGACAACTCCACGACATCAAACTTCTGACCATGTGAATCGCGAAGATGACATAGAAGGCGATACAAACATTACTTTGAACTCCCCTAATAATAAGGAACTTAAATCGGTATGTAAGGCTCTATTTGAATGAGACTTACTCTGATTGATTTATCCTATGTACCAACATTGAATTGTTGTTAACATTACATACATATTTTTACGAACATAAACATAAAGTTGTGGGTTGTTAACTTTGGTAGAGCTTATATATGGTTTGGTTGAGTTATGTTTAAGTCTACTAAACTATTATTATGTTCAAAACATCTATACCAAACCATAATTATGAACTCTACCACTATTAACAACTCTACCATCTGTTAAGCTAACATATTACAGCTACCCTTCGCAGACACCTCTTTGGGAGCGGTCTAGCGTGGTGGACTCGGAGTCGGAGAAAACACCAAGTGCAGGTTTAGGTGTTATGCATAATACAATTAAACCAACAAATGTGGATGCTCACCTCGATGACACTCAAGTGTCCCAAGCCAGCACTAAACATACCATCCCACCGAACCAGGTAATCCCATTATAAATAAATCTTATTGGTATAGTTGATAGTTCTGTTAAATAGTGTTGACATTTTTCATATTTTTTGTAGAATAAATGGGTTATCCAGAGTCAAGAGACATCCGACCCTTTCAGCCCATTTTCACGGGTTGTTAGGAATCCAGAAGAACCGTCAAAAGAAGAACCACCTTACGATGTGGAAAAACTGAAGTCAGGAATGTCACAGCTTGGGGTCAAAAACCTAGTGGATACTCCTGAAAAGGGTAAACAAACACAGGAGGAATCATTCTGTATGGAAGACGTGTTACCGAAAGAAACTTGGGCATGAGTACTCGCTAAGAACCAGGTAGAGTACATTTACTCGAATGGTAGAGTTCATATTCAAGTACAGTAGAGTTCATTAATCGTTTAGTAGAGTTAGGATGTAATGTGGTAGAGTTGGATTCTTTGTAGTAGAGTTAGTCTGACGTTTGGTAGAGTTAGATTGTAGTGTAGTAGAGTTGGCTTGTCGTGTGGTAGAGTTAGGTTGTAGTGTAGTAGAGTTGGCTTGTAGTGTGGTAGAGTTGCCTTGTCGTGTGGTAAAATTAGGTTGTAGTGTGGTAGAGTTAGCTTGTAGTGTGGTAGAGTTCATTCTATCTTATAGTAGAGTTCATTTACCGTTTAGTAGAGTTCATTCTATCTTATAATATAGTTCATTTACCGTTCTTTTTTTTCTTCTTAGAGGTATCCCTTTTCGTAGGTTGTTCCATTGTCAAGAGAATTCATAAGAATGTGGTTCATTCTCGTAGTGTCTATGATCATTTTGGTCTGATTGCAAAAATAAAAGTACTTCGGTTACGCAACTATGTGAAGCATGAATTGTAAGTACCTATTTGAATGTGTTGTGTTGCATACAAATTCGTCGATTATTCACAAATGTGTTAATATTGACGGGAACCCGAGTCCAAATGCAGATTTTTTTCTTCGCTTGATCACCCCAAACGAGAAGTGGCTTGTCCCTCAATATGGCGGGCTACACGATTGCGTAAGGTTAAGTGTATTTTGACATAAAGTGTGTTGTAGTAGAGTTCAATTAGAGCACTAATACAGTTATGTTATTACAGCATATTGGCTTCGGGATGAATCTCTTTTGGCAAAGATCATTGCAAACTCTAAGCGCATACAAGAGTAATCGGCTTGCTTTCCTGGAGCCACTGTTTTGTGGTTATTGGTGGCTCAATTCCACCAAGGAATTCCAAGTATAACCTTCCTAAGACTTCCGTAGACGATTGTCGTGCATGACCTGATCTCTCTGTAACAAAACAATTATGTTCTCCCCTATACTTCCGGACAAAAAAACATCCACCGTCGTCGACAGGTGAAGCTTGCACTTTGCACTAACAGTTTGATATCCAACATTTCACATCCAACACTGTCTTCGATGAAGCAACAAAATCGAAGTCAAACCTCTGTAAGACAGAAATAATCTTTAGCCTCGTCATGAGTTCTTTTTTTTGATGAGTATTGTTGCCCAACAACCAATGCGAGTGCTGACATTTCTATGTCCAAATACTCAACATTCAAATTCAACTCCATTGCTTTCTCCGAAAGGTTTTTCTTCTCTTCTTCCTTCGATTTTCTACGAACAATGATATAATCTTCATCATCCGAGCTTGCGCCATCCATATCATCGCAACTTTCAAATCTAAATTCCATATCTTCGTCCTTAGCATGTTCAGTTTCATCTTACACATTTTCTGGTATACGCTCATTTTTTGATGAACAACCAGAAAATCTTTTGGCAAAGATCGTTGCAAACTCCAAGCGCATACAAGAGTAATCGGCTTGCTTTCCTGGGGCCACTGTTTTGTGGTTATTGGTGGCTCAATTCCACCTAGGAATTCCAAGTATAACCTTCCTAAGTCTTCCGTAGACGATTGTCGTGCATGACCTGATCTCTCTGTAACAAAACAATTATGTTCTCCCCTATACTTCCGGACAAAGAAACATCCACCGTCGTCGATAGGTGAAGCTTGCACTCTGCACTAACAGTTTGATACCCAACATTTCACATTCAACACTGTCTTCGATGAAGCAACAACATCGAAGTCAAACCTCTGTAAGACAGAAATAATATTTAGCCTCATCATGAGTTCTTTTTTTGATGAGTATTGTTGCCCAACAACCAATGCTAGTGCTGACATTTCTATGTCCAAATACTCAACATTCAAATTCAACCCCATTGCTTTCTCCGAGAGGTTTTTCTTCTCTTCTTCCTTCGATTTTCTACGAACAATGATATAATCTTCATCATCCGAGCTTGCGCCATCC
>JAKUCM010008884.1:0-19606 GCA_023374145.1 Lepidium sativum | reverse complement strand
AATACTATTTCTATTAAATTGGGATTGACCAGTATCTTTTAAACGCAATTAACATCTATTATTCATAATACTCAATACCTTATAATAGTCAAGTTTTGTTTTGACAGTTTAGTAATCACATCTACGAGAAATACTATTTCCATTAAATTGAGATTGATCAATATCTCTTTTAAACGTAATCAACACCCATTATTGATAATACTCAATATTCTATAATAGTCAAATTTCTTTTTTCACAGCTTTTTTCATTAAGATGATTCGAATTCAATTATTTATGGCAATTAGATTTGTAACTTTAGTAGCAAATGCTTAATCAAATTAAATGAAATGAGACCATTAGTGTGGACATTTTTTAATATATACGTAATAATACCAAAATAGTTATAAGTAGGTTTCCTTGTTGACAACAACACATTAAGGCTTGTAAGAAATAATTATTTATCCTAATATTAATTCTTGTAAGAAATAACTTTAAAAAAAAATATAAAATATAATTAAATGAAACTTTCTAAACTTAATTAGGAAATCGGCTAAACAAAACACGAACTTTGCAAGAATTGCCAAACAAAACATAATCTTTATTATTGACCAAAAAAAGCATGAACTATATTTGACTAACCATTTGTTTAACTAAACTTACGTTGACTTTCCAAATTAATTACACTGTTACTTAGATTAACGGATAATTAGACGGCTGTTAGTAAACATCGTTAACATATACGACGTCGTTTTGAAGATTCTTCTTAACTAAACGATGCAAATCAAAACGACGTCGTAGTGGAATGTTAAGTTCCTAAAAATTGTTTATGTGGCTTCGAACTCGGGACCTATTTTTTCGCAATGAGGGTTTTACCACTGAGCTAGTGGCATATTCATGTGTTTAATGAAAACATTAATTTATAAAGACAACAATCGCGATCAAAATAATTAAGTGAAAACGACATCTCTTGTCTTCATAACCATTTCCACATGATATTTGAGGATGAATGTAAGATATAATAAATCTGAGATTGAATGAATCTAGGAAAAGAGTTGGTCTCACAATCCAAACCATTAGTTCAAAAAGCAACAAAAAACTACAACATAGTTCAGAAAACTGAGTTGGTCTCACAATCCAAACCATTAGTTCAAAAAGCAACAAAAAACTACAACATAGTAAAGAAAACTGAGTTGGTCTCATAATCCAAACCAATTTTCCCATCCATTTGCTCCTTGGGTATGTTCATATGAGAATTGGGTGAAGGAGGTTTGACCTTGTGAAGATTGTGGAAGTTCCCAAGTCGAGGATTGGATGAAGGATGTGTGTCCTTGAGTTGATTGCGAGTCCTGAAATTGAAGTCTCTGTTATACAAGAGACTTGATCACTAAAACCAAATAAACAAGTAAATTAGAGAAAAATAAAATAAAATGCAAACCTGATTCTTCTTTGGTCTGCCTCATGGTGTTTTAGGTGGTGGCTCTTGAAATTCATTCACACAAGTGCTCTTATTATGTCCTTGTTGTTGACACTTGGAGTAAGTCATCACTCGGTGACCACATCTTACCTTTGTCTCTGTCTCATTTTTCCTCTTCTTCCTGTCATGATTTTTAAGCCTACCAGGATTACTAGTTCTGTTAGGTGGTGTGATCACACCTAATTTATTGGTCTGAGGCCACTCTAACTGACCATTCAAAGGCTTTATTCCATAGTTGTATGTCTCCCGCAACCTACATAAGTGTGACTCACAATGAGAACAAAAACGGCAAAGTGATACATAGAACATAACCAAAATAAATAGCTATGTACCTGATTGTTGTGTAACAATCATCTACATACTCAGACAGTTTCTTTCCTACAGCAAGTATAACCTTGGCAGCATAAATGCATGGAATGCCGTTCATTTGCCATCTTCTACACGAACATGTTCGTTTTTCCAAACATACCACGTATGAATGACCTTTGTACTCGACCTCTGTCTTTGGTCCAAATGTCCAATGCAACTTACATTATGTTGATTTCTTCTCAACCATATCCAACTCACGCATTTTTTTTTGTGTGAACCTTGTTGTCAGTTTATTAGCTAAGTTCAACCTATTGTAGTTCCTAGTCATACATTGAACCTTAATTCCCTCTAACAAGTCTAGCAAGGGTTCCTATCTTCTCTGATGGTCTTGTTGAAGTATTCACTAAGGTTATTCAAGTTATCGTTGCAGAATGACCCTAACTTAAAATAGGCTCTAGACCATGACTCTGGTTTGTATACTAGTAGAGATTTATGTGCACCTACATCATATCCTTGTAATACGTCAAGGTTGTGCTTGTACAAACCTGGTGTGTATGCCTTAGCTATGTACCAAAACAGCCTTTGTAGCCGTAGATCCGTCCCACTCTTTCTCCAGTTCGTATAGATATGCCTAATACACTGTCGATGTTCTGCCTCAGGTAAAACAGTGTGTATCGCCTTCACCAAACCCTGCACAGAAGAAACAAAACTTATATGAAATTCTATGATTAAACTCGATGATCAAACTCAAGGATCAAAGACATCACCTTTTGTTTCTCAGACATCAGAACATAATCTTTCCCTGACCCCAACTTCAAATCTCTTGCTAGATGTTTGACAAACCAATCCCAATTGTTGTCATTCTCTATCTCCACCACTGCCCAACATATAGGGACTATCCTATTGTCCGCATCTCTCCCAACTGCAGCCAACAACTGACCTTTTATATCCCATTTTAAGAACGCACCATCTAACCCTATCACTAGCCTACACGTCTTCAGCCAAGACTTCTTCTGTGCTTGAAAGCAAATGTATAACCTATAAAACCTCTGCTTGCTTCCAACTGTAGCTCCTACGATGGTTTCAATATCGAAGGTTGGCCCTGGGTTACTCCTAAGAACTTCAGCTTGATAATCCCAGATCCGATCAAAGTGTTCTTCCTGCGTTTTTCTACTCTACTTCATCAACATCGTCTTTGCCTTGATACAAGATTTTTCCTTAACATTCATCTTGTACTCTCTCAGTATTTCAGCTTGTATCTCCTTTGCAGTCATCTTCGGATTCAATCTTAACCGCTCAGCAAACAAACTTGCAATCGCAAACCGTCGCAGTAGCTTTGACTCTCCTGTCAACTCACATGTGTGTTGATTTACATATGTCTTGATCATTAACTTCTGCTTCTGCTTCTCAAACGAACAATAGATCTTCCAGGGACATTGAGCCTCATCTTCTCTCCTCGTAGCTGCACAAATTGCACCAATCTTAAGTGCAATTGATCTAACATATTTAATGTCGTACCTGGTCTTAAGCGTATATCTGAGGTAAGCATGCTTGAACTCATCAGCATCTGCGAATGTCCAACCCAATCGCAGTAATTCTTCTGGATCCGTGTCTTCCCTATAAGCCTCCGCAAGTCTCATTACCTCTTCATTCTCGTCATCAGATGCAGAACGACTAGGTATATTATCTTCATCCCATGCATAATCATCACCGTCATCTTCATCTGCCTCACAGTGATCATTCCTCACTTCATCTCCGAAGATTGTTAAATATGTACATGTTTCTTCTGTAATTCCACCATAGTCATCATCTTCAGCTTCATTTATGTCTTCACCGTCGCTCAGATCTGGAGATTCCTCGATCTCCCTAGGAGGATCCAGATCCCCCACCTCAATAGGATCATTAACCTCATCTCTCTTACACTTCTTCGACTCTTTGAATACAGACTATATCGGTTTCTTCTTTTACCTTGGTGAGCTTTGAAGAAGAAGATTTTTTTTTATTTATACCTCTTCGCATCACCACCCCCACTTTTTTCCCTTCTCGACGGCGGCGAACTTGGCGGAGATCTCTGAGATTCGGAAATCCAAGCCGATCTCTGTATCACCTTTCCGCCTCTCATAAGTCTAGTCTTTGCCATTGAATCGATTTAGGGATTGATATGATTTGAGAGAAAATCTCCAAATTGATTTGGGATTTTTGCGAAATTAGGGCAAGTTCGACAAGAGATGTCGTTTTCACTTAATTATTTTGATCGCGATTGTCGTCTTTATAAATTAGTGTTTTCATTAAACACACGAATATGTCACTAGGTTAGTGGTAAAACCCTCATTGCGAAAAGACAGGTCCCGAGTTCGAAGCCACATAAACCACTTTTGGGAACTTAACATTCCAATACGACGTCGTTTTGAAAATTCTTCTTAACTAAACGATGCAAATCAAAACGACGTCGTATATGTTAACGATGTTTACTAACAACCGTCTAATTATCCGTTAATCTAAGTAATAATGTGATTAATTTGGAAAGTCAACGTAAGTTTAGTTAAACAAATGGTTAGTCAAATATAGTTCATACTTTTTTGGTGAGTGATAAATATTGTGTTTTGTTTGGCAATTCTTACAAAGTTCGTGTTTTGTTTGGCCGATATCCCAAACTTAATAACATAATGTCCATAATCTACCTACTATATTTATTACCGTCTGTATTAATACTTTTCATGTAATTATACTCCACATAATAGTGTACTCTTAATACATTGACGTTCACCAATTTATCCGCTAAGTGTTATGTATTGTAAAAATTTTACTTACATTGAACTGATTATGTAATGATTTTGTTATTAATAATTCAAGATATGTATGAAATCTAAGGTATTCATTTATATTTTATGCCTTTTAGTATTTAAAAGATTATAAACATTTATAGATATGTATTCAATATTAAAAATGATGAGCAAAACGATTGATAAATATTTGTAGATATATATATATATTTAATATTCAAAATGATGAATAAAATCCCAATAATCTTGTATCCAAAAACAAAAATATCCTTAGAATCAAAAAGTTTAACCATAATAATAGTTTCCAACTTAATAATGAAAGGAACCAAAATTAAAAAAAAAAAACATAAAACATTATAGATTTTGATAATATAAATAAAATCCTGTTAATCTTGTATCCAAAACAGAAATATCCTAAGAATCAACAAACTTAACCATAACAAGAGTTGCCAAATCAATAATGAAAGGACAAGAAAAACGATCCAATGAATTGAATCGAATACAAAATAGCAAACAAATAAAACGCTTAAATCTGCTCTATCTTGATTATTTTGGTCGTGGTAGAGTCATCACCAGAAGCGACACTCCCATCCCATTTACCAAGTAATGAAGGAGTCTTTATACATAAAATGGTACCTTAGTATTATTATATATTAGTAATTAGGTATACATATACTTCATAATTTAATATATATATATTATAAATTTTATGTTTGTTGAACAATGTTATCAAACATAAAAGTCGTGACTCATGTATTATCACCAACGTTCACAAAAATATAGTATTTATAATAGATAAATATAAGAAGATATGTAATTAACGTCTTCAATGTAAGAGTTTAATAGTAATTCGATATTTTTATAAAATTTTTCCGTTGATAAAAAAAATAGTAATTCGATACTTACTTATGAACAACATCCGTGACATTAGCTTTGCATTTAGGACAATTCCAAACTGGTTGACCTTTTTGTTCATTTTTTGCAACTTAAATTCAACCAACCATAATCAGAATTAATCAGAATCAATAGCAAAAATTGACACCATAAGCACGTAGGATCCAGTCTGCATATACCAAAAAATAAAATAGTCACATATATACGGAAATTAAGTTAATAAAACTATAAATCTTCTATACAAATATATAAACGATATTACCTCAAACGTTTCTTGTAATTCCTTAAATAGTTTTCTTTGGATAACGATTAAAGAAATCTCACGCAACGACTTCGACTCGGTCACTTCCACTTGATCAGATAGGACGATTTGCATATCTCATCTGGAAGACTAAATAAAAATAAAATATTCGTTTATGTTATATAATATATTGATTAAAAATAAGAATGATAAATAAAACTGTCCATAATATTTTTTTAGATTGATTTTAACATGAACCCTACATCGTTTAAGCAACATGATTAATTATATGAGAAAACTATGATGGAGGGTTAGCGGAGTACCTCCAACCATTGTAGTCGAGATTATCTTGATGAACGGTTTAATGAAGTCCTGAACTTTTAGATTAGGAGATTTAGATTTCTTTTTCCTTGCCTATGAACAATACTATTATGTGTTGTGTTTGTGTTAAGCATGCATTTATGATGGACTAAAGGCACATATTTATAGGTGGAGAGAGAACCTAATTCCTCTTTAGGGTTTCCTTAAGATTTAATCTCAACCGTCCATCAAAGTAGAGATAGATTAGGAAAAACTCCTTAATTACCAATTTAATTGGATTCCAAATATATTAAGTAATAGCAATTTTTCAATAGAAAACGGGTAACTATAAGACCATATAATAGAGAAAGGAAATATTCCTTACAGTCTCCCACTTGGTCGTTAGTACTATCCATTAATGTTTTCTCTTAGGAATCATAACGCCGGCATAATATGCTATAACTTAATTTCTTTCATTTGGTCTTCATAAGTGTCTTGGCTAATCTAGTTTTCAATGAGAGTCATGGCGGTTGCACATCATTCTGCAACATGATCCCTTTCATGTACTACTGCATTGACCACCTTCATAGCTAGACCATAACTTAAGTAGGAGTTCTCATAATAGTCCCTTTAATGTCTGTAAATAAAGACTCATTCTGTTACCATAAATCTAACAACAATAACGTAGGTGCACATTGGAAACAGAATATAAAAGATGTAAAAGTCATTTAAGAGCTCAAATAAATGTCAAATAAGGCCAATAAAACAGACAACATAATTAGGAAATATCCTCAAGACCCATACTTTCAGCATGCTTATTGAAATTCTTAGGAGGTAGTGCTTTCGTAAATATGTCTGCAACCATAACATCAGTGCCTATGTGTTCAATGACAAACTTTCCTCTTTTAACATCTTGCTTGAGAGATAGATATTTAAGGTCCATGTGTTTGGCTCCTTTAGATATCCTACCATGCTTAGAGAAGAAGATTGCGGCTTGATTATCAGAGACGAAATTCCGCAACCATGTTCCTTGAAAAGAAGCCTCATAACATGCCACATACTCAGCCTCCATAGTGGATGTGTAGAGCAGCTCCGACTTCTGGCTTTTCCATGAGATGGCACCCCCAGAAAGGAGATACACATAGCCAAGAGTGCAGTGTCTGACATCCACCAAAATTTGAGTCAGAAAAAGCAACCATCTGTGGATGTGTTGATTTCCTATATGTGAGCATGTAGTTCCTTGTTCCCTTTAAGTATCTCAAAACTTTCTTTGCCGCTTGCCAATGAGTGAGTCTTGGGTTACTCTGAAATCTACCCAACATGCCAACTGCATGGCTAATATCAAGTCTTGTACAAACATGTGCATACATCAAACTTCCCACCAGAGATGCATAAGGATATTTTTGCATTTCTTGACGTTCCATTTCATTATGCGGACATTGCTTAAGATCAAGCTTGTCTCCTTTCTGCATAGGAACAATGCTAGGAGAACATGTCGTCATGCAAAATCTCTCAAGAACTTTATTGATATATACTTTCTGAGACAATCCTAAAATTCCAAGTGATCTATCACGAAATATTTCAATTCCTATCACATAGGATGCCTCACCCATATCTTTCATTTCGAATTTATGTGAGAGATAACTCTTAGTCTCATGTAATAGACCTAGATCACTGCTGGCCAATAAAATATCATCAACATACATGACCAAAAATATGAACTTACTCCCACTGATCTTGAGGTAAATACATGGATCAACAATGTTTTCTTTGAATCCGAATTCTGTAATGATTTCATCAAACTTTAGATACCATTGCCTCGAAACTTGTTTCAGTCCATATATTGATCTCTTAAGTTTGCAGACCATGTCTTCCTGACCTTTGATGTGTCTGCATTTTACCACATTTTAGGACCATTATTTAGCATGTTTTGCATTCATACTTGCATTGTTATCATTGTTTTAGGTTCTTTTAAGCATAATTTGCATTATTAGTGTTGGGCATTGCATACATTGCATAAAAGGGATTTTTAGGTACTTTTTGGAGCTTATCACGGAGTATTTCGAATTACAAGAAGACCAATGAGGAATCGTCTAGCCTAAGTTTGAAGTTCAGGATGCGAACTAGAAGATTTGGCACTCGAGTCTCTGACACTCGAGCATGACACTCGACAATCACTTGGTCGAGTGAATTTGCGGACCAGAACTAAGACTTTGGACAAGATTGACTTCTTGGACTTCTCTGCAAAAAGGCCCATCAAGACCCATTTGTGCAAGCCCAACAACTATTTTAGGCTTTTTCTATTTTCTTTCTTAAAGAAATTTCCTTTTCACTTTTTAAAGGAATTTCCCATTTTTCTTTCTAGGGAATTTTCCCTTTTTCTCTTTAAGTATTTTTCCTTTTTCTTTAAGATCTTTTGATCTATAAATTGTACTAGAATTTCAAGTTTTAATATACAATCTTTTCTAGCAAATTTCGAGTCTTATCTTTACAAAGCAATTTACGATTTTTAGCCTTAAGTTTATGCAATTGATTTTCGATTTTAAGTCTATGTTTTACTTCATGAATTCTGAGTAAGTTAGTGTAGGGTTCTTGAGGAAATGGTGAGATTAGGGGAAAACTTAGGGATTTCCAGATTTGTTTATGTTTAATTCAGGTCTTAGATCTCTTTAATTTAAGTGTTCTTAATGCTTGTTTCTTTCTGATCAATTGAAATTCGATCTCTTGGTGAATCCCTTGAACATGCTTAAGTTAATATAACATCTTCCTAGCTCAAAGATTGATTGTCTAGGGTGTTATTAGGCTTTGTAAGGTCCATACTTAAAGCCTCTTGAATTTCCAATCGTTGGGCGAGAGTCAAGTCAGGCTGTCTTTTAGGAGAGGTCCCATTGCGCGAGAGCGAATGTGATTACTTTGTGATTCCTTGCTTAGAGGTCATCTAAATAGGTTGATAAATAATTCTGGAACCCCTAGGAATACCCTAATCATTGATCCTAAACCTCGAGAACCCGTTTTTCCTCTATTGAATTTTTCGTGATTTTAATACTCTGCTTTTAGGTTGAGATTCCGTGTTGCACTTCATTATTAGTTTTACTATCGCTTTATTTTTAATACTCTGTTTTTACATTCTAATTTCATGCTTCGTTTTTAGGATTCTGTTTTAAGATTTCGTTGTCACCTAGGATAGATCACCACTCACTAAATCGAATCTGGCTTAGATTAGGTTAAGTAGATTACATCTTGATTGCTAGTTACTCTCCCAGTGGATTGACACCATACTGTACTGCAATTGATTAGATAAACAGTTTGGTATTTGAGAAAACACCGTGAAAAACGTCTTTATCAACCTTAGATTATGAAGCCTTCAGGTTGACGCATGTAGACTTTTTCTTCTAAGTCTCCATTAAGAAAGGTAGTTTTCACATCCATTTGATGTAACTCGAGATCATGCTCAGCTACTAATGCCATGATAATTCTGAAAGAGTCTTTCCTTGACACAAGGGAAAAAGTCTCATTATAATCGATACCTTCTTTCTGATTAAAATCCTTGGCTACAAGTCTAGCTTTATGTCGTTCAATATTGCCATCACAGTCAAGTTTGGTCTTAAAGATCCACTTACACCCAACTGGTTTGTGTCCTTCAGGCAATGAAACAACATCAAAGACTTCACTCTTAGCCATCGAATTTATTTCATCCTTCATGGCATCAACCCACTTATCAGAATTAACATCCTTAAGGGCTTGTGATTAGGAAGCCGGATCTTTAATGTTCAATTCTCCAGATTCTACTTGATAAAGCACATAGTCATCAGAAATAGCAGATCTTCTCTCACGAGTTGATCTTCTTAATGTCGGTTCCTCTTGTGTTGTAAGTGTGTTATCATTATTGGCAATTTTTTCTTCATGGAGTGCATGATCATTCACTGGATTTTCCTCATTGTTTAACGGTTCAACAACAGGAAGATTTCCAGTAACATTCAGAATTGAGGGTAAAGAGATATGAACCCTAATTTCCTGAATGACCACATTTTGAACTTTATCACTCCCACTAATCTTGCCATTCTCATAGAATCTAACATTACCGGTTTCCACTATTCTTGTACTATTGGTTGGGCAGTAAAATCTATATCCTTTGGACTTCTCAGGGTAACCAATAAAGAAACCACTGATCGTTCGGAAATCTAATTTCTTTTCATGTGGGTTATATATTCTTGCTTCAGCTGGACATCCCCAAATTTGGAGGTGTGACATACTAGGTTTCCAACCTTTCCACAGTTCAAAAGGAGTCTTTGGAACTGCTTTGCTAGGAACTCTGTTCAATATATAGACTGTTGTACGTAATGCATCCATCCACAAGGATATAGGTAAGTTAGCATGACTCATCATGGATCTAACCATTCTCATATAAGTACGATTACGCCTTTCAACTACACCATTTTGCCATGGAGAACCAGGTGTTGTGTACTGAGCAACAATTCCTAATTTTTGAAGAAGTTTGGCAAAAGGTACATGATGTTGTCCTGTTTCATCATATCTGCCATAAAATTCACCACCTCTATCTGACCTTATGATTTTCACTTTTCTATCTAATTGCCTCTCAACTTCAGTAATGAACACTTGTACAACGTCGACAAATTGAGATTTTTCATGCAACATATATAAATAACAGTAACATGAATAATCATCTATAAAGGTAATAAAATATTTTTCACCTCCAAAAGATGGAACATCAAAAGGTCCACAAATATCTGTATGTATGATTTCAAGAAGCTATGTTATTCTTGTGGCTCCTCTCTTAGTATGTTTTGTTTGCTTTCCCTTAATGCAATCGGTACACTATTTATGATTAGTAAAATAAAGATCGGAAGTACTCCATCTTTTACCAACATTTTGATTCTTTCACTGGAAATATGTCCCAATCTCTTATGCCACAAGAAATATGAATTTTTAGTACATGTCTTGCGTTTAATTTATTTATTACCATGCAGAGTGAGATGTATTTCAGAAGGTTGATCAGCCAAAATTAACATATAAAGACCATCAACTAATTTTCCAAAACCAGTTTGATTATAGTTTAGAAATAATTGAAACAACCATCTCCTTGAGTTGAATTAAAACCAGATAAATCAAGTTTGCTTAATGAAACTAAATTTGCGAGAAATAGATGGAACATAAAGAGTTTGAAATAAATCCAAACAAAATCCACTATTTAAAATGAGACGATAAGTGCCAATAGCTTCAACAAGCGATTTGTCTCGGTTCCCCATAAATAGGTAGTTTTCACTTGGATTTATAGTTTGGGTCATAAGGAATCCCTGCAAGGAATTAGATACATGTACGTTAGCACCACTATCAATCCACCAAGTGTTAGAAGAAACATGAGTAAGATTAGTTTCAAAAAAGCTTATGGAACCCATAGGGTTACCTTTCTTTTTGAACCATTCTTTTCTTTTAGAGCAATCTTTCTAAAAGTGTCTAGACTTCTTACAGAATTTGCATTTGTCGCAAGGTTGGTCATTTCAATGCAATTTTCACGCATAGACCTTGTGCCATCATGCTTCATAGTTGTAAGATCTGCCATAAGTTTCCCAGCTAGGGATTTGTCTGCAGTCTTAAATTTTTCTTCTAAAGCATTAAGATAAGTCCTAGCATAATCTTTAGGTGGTAGGGAAGACTTTATGTTGGGAGCAATTGTCATCCTTAAGAACATAATGCTCAATCTGTTTGATTTCTCCCAAGCTTGATGGAGGGCATAATCTTCATCAATACTTGCATCAATTATTGGATTTTGTTTGTCTTTACGAAGTGCTAAATCCAAGTCAAGTACTCCTAATGTAAACTCAACTTTCTCTTTCCATTCTGAGAAGTTGGTTCCACTGAAGATTGGAACACCAGATACCATAGATGATAAGTTTTCAGGAAAAGATGCTGCAATTTTTTTAGAGATATAACAAGCTTTTAATTAGACTTCAAAACATAATCAACACACAAATTTCAATTATCGAATAAATATGACAAAAAAAAATCATGATGCTCCTGTGGGAGTCATCATAATCTCATTATAATCATACTATTCATAAAACGATATTGAGTATTGTATTAATTAAACTAAGTTATCGGTGGATATCCTTAATCTACACATATATATACTCCATAAGTTTATTGATCATATCTATTGTTTATAGTCTACCTGTGGGTAACTAATTTTCACAAAGATATATCAAACAATAGTTTTCATATGCAAATCATTCTAAGGTAAGGTCATTGTGGTGATATCCAAAAACTAATAATGCACTTTTGTTGAAAACCAGTTTCCTGTACGAATTATGCACAGATCATTTTATTCACTGATTTCTGTACAATTATGCACAGAACAATTTTGTACGAATTATGTACAAAACACGATTCTAATTGTGTACAAACTTTTATCTGCGAGAAGCTTAATTCACAGAGACTCGAATCATGCACGAACTCTTATATGCGAAAATCTTAAATCACACGAATCGTGCACGCCCGGATTTTGCACGAACATTCAGAAAAATCCTAATTTTGCACAAACGTTAAGAAAAACCCTAATTTTGCACGGACATATTTTTTTTTCTTTAGAGATTCATATATGCAAATAACTTTAATTTGTTCAGAAATATAATTCTATCATACTTAATGAACTAATCAGATGCTTAAAACCATGCTCTGATACCACATGTTAGATTGATTTTAACATGTACCCTAGATCGTTTAACAAACATGATTAATTACATGAGAGAACTATGATGGAGGGTTAGCGGAGTACCTCCAACCATTGTAGTCGAGATTGTCTTGATGAACGGTTTCCTCAAGTCCTGAACTTTTAGTTTAGGAGATTTAGGTTTATCTTCCCTTGCCTATCTACAATACTATTATGTGTTGTGTTTTTGTTAAACATGCTTTTATGATGGACTAAAGGCACATATTTATAGGTGGAGAGAGAACCTAATTACTCTTTAGGATTTCCTTAAGATTTAATCTCAACCGTCCATCAAAATAGAGATAGATTAGGAAAAACTCCTTAATTACCAATTTAATTGGATTCTAAATATATTAAGGAATATCAATATTCCAATAGAAAACGGATAAGTATAAGACCATATAGTAGAGAAAAAAGAAAATATTCCTTACATCATTGTCAAACAATATTTGTACAATCAAAGACAGTAAAAACACTCCTCACATCTACAATAAATACACTATATAGTTAGCATAATAAAAAAGTTCAATTGCATGACAATATTGACTGGATTATTAAATCCGTTAGACACTTTCTTTTAAAAAGACTCAGCATAATTCTTCCAAAGTACACATCATAATCGAGTATATCTGAAAATTATATATCACAATATACATAATCAAAATATATCAAATTAAATATGTAATATTACTATAATTTGAAATGTTTGTAGATTTTTAGATCGTATATATATATTAGTTCTCATAATTAAAATATGTAAAACGTATATGTAATAGTTTACATAATTAAAATTTAGTGAACTCAGAATTCCTCAACTCAATTGTTAAACTTTTAGTTTGTTTCCCGTTAGTCTCATTGAATATTATATTATCTATTCTTACCAAGTAACCAATGATATCATAGACTATTATATTACACCTTTATGGCAACATACAATATAGTTGGCTAGAAAAGTATTCATAGCCATTGATTGATAATTAGCAACGCTTCTCTGACAAATAGAGAGGTGATATATGGCACTCTCTTCGGTGATACTCTTCTGGCGGTGATACTCTTCTGGCGGTGATTCACGGCAGGGTTTTTTCATCTCGATCTTCATTTCACTTTATAAGGAGTGGATCTAGATTTATTCACGCGGTGGCACAACAACAAGTTTTCAAATCGGAAGAAGCTTCTCTCCTCTTCTCTTATTCCTCTCCATAGCTAAGTTGTTTATACTTTTAATTTATATTTTGTTTAGTCTGTGTTTGTGCCAACATATTATTGTTTTTAAGCACATTGATATGCTTTCAAGGTCGAATCTACAAGGTATGTCTCTTCAACATTCCCTTTGTTGATTGCCTACTTTTTTCTATAATTTTATGATAGATTTTCATTTCAATGGGATTTCAATCTAGATCATTTTTCTCAGTATGATAACCTGATTCATTGATTGATCATTTCTCATCTAAGAGGAATGATTTCATGGCTTGCGTTAACATTACTTTTACAAGTTGTGCTATTGTCTTGATCCTGATTTTAGAGATCATGAAAAACAGAGAAGAAATCATGGGGTTATAAGACAAGGTAGATTCATATTTACACAAAACCTGTCAGATTTTATTTAATACCTGGAAATCCTCTCCAGATTTGATCATGATTAGGGATGATTGTACAGTCCACCAAGTTGATCCTAACTACATGGAAATCGTAGACTACATTAGTGAGATCATAGTAAAGGGATTGGTATTTCCTTTACTCAAATAGTTTCCTCAGTGTCTTGTTGTTATCACAGTTACTTATTTGTTCCTTTCATCCTTGTGTTTTAAACTCAGAGCTATAATTAGTGTTTTTGTGGAAGCTGTAAGCATTGCTTATTGTGACACAATCATCTTCTGGATTCATAGAAGTTGTAATTGTACGGTGGTAATAATATATTTGGATGAATTTGAGACTATACGCTGCAAACAATTTAGTTTCTCCCTTGGTTTCAAAATCTGGGAAGTTGATAATAGTTTCATGAGATCCCTTGGTTTAAGAATTACAATACGAAGAAATAAGATTGATTCCATGTTTGTGATTTTCAGTGATTTGATTCCTGAGATTTTTGAATATAAATAGTTACATTTTTCAAATTTCAAATTAATTTAAAAGTTGGGATTGGAAAGTATACACGAGAAATATATATATTTGATTTAATGTAGTTTCAATATATATCAAAGATTTCATTTATCATTTTTGAATGGTCAATTGAATACATTTGATTTGAGGTGGTTCACTTTCCTAATTTATAGGATTTGTGTTAAACCTAATTTGTTATGTGGTAAGAGAGCATCTCCGTTGTGGTTGTGTTATTATAAAATACTATCATCCTCTTATTTTTGTCAACAAAAACTCCTATATTTTCCTCTTGAAAATCGCTGTTTTTGTTCATTTTTTTAAACGAGATTTCTCTTTCTTGCGTGTGTAAGGATGTCTCAACTTAATGTTTACTTGAAGAGTGTTGAATCATGATCATCTCAAAGGAGGATGAAGATCAAGATTCCCAAAATTGATAACTCGGCTTTACTTGCAAGATCATCCAAGAATCTGATGGGTCGTTGTTTGAATCCTCTCATTCAAAACGTGGATACTTTCATATTCAGAATGCCTTAGTTCTGGAACTTGGTTGGGGAAGTCAATGGTTTAAATTTAAGTAATGGACGCTTCCAATTTGAGTTCAAGGAAATCAAAGACTTGGAAGGTGTTCTCAACTATGGCTCAATCAACTTTGATGGTTGGATGGTAACCTATGTTCCCTGGAAACCTCTTGTTTAAATATGAATTACATGTATTCCGTTTGAATACCGAGTAGAAGAAGTCTATTGCCTTTTGGCGAAGCAATAGGTTCTGTAGTTCACATTGAATTCTTAAAGGGTAAGGTTCCGATCGAAATCCCTTGTTGAAAGCCTATATTTTTTTTTCTATTCAAGAATTTGAAAAAGGGAAAGAAAATTAAATCATGTTTGAGTATAAGAGGATTGCATGATTCTACTCTCTTTGCTATAGGATGACTCATGATGCTAGTAGCTGTTATAAGGCTAAGAAAGAAGCCCTAGAAATCGGTGTTACTGAAAAAGGAAAGCAAGGAGCTAGTGCTAGAAACAAAAGTTTCAAAGGTCCAGCTCTAAGGGGTAGACAACAGAGAGATGCAACCTCTAAGGTTTCCATACTTTCTGGTACTAGTGAGGGTACAAAAAAGACTCGTGGTCCATCTCAGAATCGCCCAAAACAAGGTGCTCCAAAATTGGTAATCTCTGAACCTTTACCTGATGATGTTGCTATAGGAAAATTGGTGGCCTCTCCTCCAACAGGTCTGATAAAACTATTGGGGGAAGCTAAGATTTTGTTACTTTATCCTCCAAGAAAGTAAGGAGGCCGTTATCATAAGGAGGAGAACCTTGTAATGTAGTCGTTGCACCTAATGTTGAGCTTGTTGAGGTAAAGATGACCACCTTTAATGTTATTGGTTCAATTACAGCAAAAAAATATTATCTTTGATGTTGTTATACAGTCCAATGCAGGTCAAGTTTTACACTCACCAAGTCTTTTAGTAAACATGGCGACAAAGATGATTTTGTTATGCAAGAAGCTGTCACATATCACAATGATGAAGCTGTTTTGGATACAATGGCATTTAAGGCTGCTGTAATCAACTCCCAAATTTTGTTCTAAAGTGAAAATGGCTAGGATCCATGAGGAATTTGCTCCTAAGCAGCAGCAATACAAAGAAGCTCGATTGCAAAACCTCCTCTAGGTCCGAGCAAGCCCTAATCTAGGTCTTCAACGCCTCTCTGTGAGGTGAATTTGAAGAATATGTTGACCGTTGCGGCAATGTCTCCCCGTAAACGCCTAAGAAGACTAAGGCGAAGGCAGGGAAACCTAAGGACCAAGATTAAAGCTCTATGTCGTTTTTGTTTTGTTTTTATGATGTTTCAGACTTTATGTTAGAATTTCCAAGAAATTGGCAACAAACTTTCTATTAATTATTTTAAAGATATTTGGAAGAAATTCAAACATGATTTTTTTTCTTTCAGAAAGCAAGAATAACTCTCTTTTTATGGAAAAAATCAATTGCATTTGGGTTTTAATTTGTTATCTATTGTATAACCATCATGTTCAAGTGGATGCTTAGTCTTATTATATTGTGATAATTTCAATGTAACAAGAAATTATAAGGATAAAAACATGATATATATCTCATTAGATCTGAAAGGTTAAAGATCCGATATTACATTTTTATACAAAGAACCAATGCAGAATAAAAGAGACTATAGGAGGAATGAGCTCCTATAAAAGAGACTAAGGATTTTGCTTTTGTGCGCGAAAAGCTACAAGAATGGATAAATAATTGGTCTTCCAAAATTTCTATCGAAAGCTGGAAATAAAGTATTAATTAAATATGATCTTACAACACTCCAAACTTATGTAATGTCATGTTACCGTTTACCTAAGTCAATCATGATTGAGTTTAATTCTGCAATAGCAAATTCTTGGTGGTCAAACTCACAAGCTTCCAAAGGTATCCACTGGAAACAATAAAAGAAATGTGTAAACCCAAATCTGAAGGAGGGTTGGACTTTAGAGCCTTGGAGGAAGTTAACTCGGTTCTTCTGGCTAAACAACTCTGACGATTACTTGATTTCCTAGATTTCACTTTTTGCGAAAGTGATAAAAGGACGCTATTACAAGGACCAATGTCCTTTGACAGGGAAAATGACAATTTCTCATTTTTATGGATGGCGAAGCATTCCCTCATCTAGATCTGTATTATCTAAAGGAATCATTAGAAAAATTGGTGATGGTAAAACAATCAAGGTCTGGCAAGACACATGGATACCGGATATTGTTCTTCGGCCAGCATATCTTTCGTCTCTAAATTTGTTTCATGATCTGACTATTGACCAGTTCATTGATCATAGCTCAAGATACTAAAAAGAAGTTATATTTCGTTAGTACTTCGAACCTAGTGATGTCCAACTAATTTTGGGAATCCCCATTACTAGGAAACATCGACCAAATTACTGGGGTTGGCATTTTATAATAACAGGACAACATTCTGTTAAATTCGGATAACATTCTGTTGACCAGTTTGGTCCAAACTTTCAAGCCCTACACAACAAATTTGGAAATTGAATTGTCCAAATAACATTCAACATTTTATTTGGCAAGCTTTATCAGGTTGTACTTCAGTTATGCAGAATATGACTCAGAGGGGAATAAATTGTGATACTAAATGTAAATATTGTGGCGCAGACACTGAGACCATTAATCACGTCCTTTTTGAATTCCCACTAGCGCTTCATACCTAGGCAATCTCATGTATTCCTTTTGCGTCAGATGTTTTTCCTGGCGAATCAATTTGATACAATCTTGATTATTTGTTTTGGCGACTACATGATCAAGCTGACACAAACATGTTCCCATGAATTATTTGATATATTTGGAAACCGCATAATGATCACTTGTTTCCAAACAGAGATACAGATCCATGTAACCTACTTATTCAAGCGAAAGCTGACTATATGGAATGATATGCTGCTCGAAATGAACTCAAGGATCTTAGAGTTCCCTTAGAAGTTCATACCACTTTCACAAAGTCTCTGTTGGCTTTTTTATCCACATCTAATCTAAGTTTCATAGGCTAAAATGTTTTTTGTGAACGCTTACTGGAAGAATTCTGACCATCAAATGGATTTAGGTTGGTTTTATTTTTTAGATTCAGTGGGAGGAGAATACATGGGGGCTTGAGGAGTCCACCAGAAACTCGATGCCCTTTATGCCGAGGTTGAAATTGTTATTTAGGCAATGAAATCTCTCTTGGCACTATAAATCACAGAGGTGGAGATACCGATAGATTGTGAGACGGTTTTAAAGTTAATAAATCGTCTAGAGCAGTAGCTGGCTTTCCTTCCTTAACAGCAGGAGTTTTGAGGCTAAGTTCTTTATTTCCTTATCTCTCTTTTTGTTATCCCTAAATCTCTTAACAATAGAGCATATACTCTAACCCGGCGTATAAAGGAGAATGCTTATGATTTTTTGTTGTAACTCTTTACCATCGTAATTTGTTATAATATAATATCTTCCATTGATAAAAAGTGATTTTATTTTTAAAAAATACATTCAAATAATATTAACTAAACTACCATAAATAATTATTCATTTAAATTCGTATTTCTAAAATGAAACATTCGTGATCTTATAAAGAAATGTATTAAAAAGCATATTAACTACATATTATAAATAAATATTTTGTTTAAATATGTGTTTTAAAAGCCATATCTAAAAGTTATATCTCTCTCAAATGGCATCTAGCCTAGTTGCAGACGGTAAGTCCACTTAAGGTAGTGCATTTGCATAATTCGAGATCGATTCTTTTTGCATACATTATATAGGAATTTGACCATTGGACTGGCCAGTTGTGACCCAATATAGTCTGTCGTTGACAAAAAAAAATTTATATTAACTAAACTACCATATATAACAATTGGTATAAATATGAATATTAAAAACGATATCTAACGTAATATTTTCAATAAATGATTGAAAACCCACAAAAAAATCACCAAAATATCTTTACAATCATTTTAATTTCTAAGGGTATTCTAGATAATATTCTACATTGTACAAAAAGATATTTTAAATATTATAATCCTATCATTATATAAAAGATATTAAACCATAATATATTTCATACAATGATAAATACTATTAGTATTAATTTAAGTTTATGTGTGCGGTGCTATTCATGATGCCAACTACACATACTAATACTAATTATTCAATAGAAATTAAGGTGTTTTACTAATTTTAAAATTGTAATCTTTTTTTGTCAACGGTAAATATATTATCACAAATCAAAGAGAAAAGATACATCAAA